>VZTL01027061.1:0-23968 GCA_013400535.1 Scopus umbretta | reverse complement strand
TATGATTCTATGATTTCTATTCTGAGCAGCCGTAGTTCAAATGAGTTCCAATTCCCCAAGCAGAGTCACACCCTGTAGTTTGCTTATGAAATGTGTTGATTCTGTTTTTTGATTCAAATGGGTTGTATAACATTTTAGGAGATCTCACTCAAACATTTCACAAATGCTAAAAAGAACACCAGCTGGAGCTAACCATTTTCATAGCAGTAGTTTACATTAGAGGTCTTCAGAGAATTACCTGAAAAATTCTCTCATCTTCTTTAAGAAACACTGGAAAATGCATGAAAGATGAGAAGACTATGAATATCATTATAACATATAGAAAAGAGCAAAAGGGAAGCATTTCTTCATGTTGGTCTTAGGCAAAATAAGAAAGTAATTAATCTGGGACTCTGGCAACAAAAATCAGAGGCTAAAAATGTAACTAACAGCTATCAGGATGTCTTTAAGGAAGCATATCTTGTAAAAAAGACTCATTAGATAGACTGCATAGTAACATTTAAAAAAGATACAGCCAAATTAAAACAAAAACATCTGGGACAAATAATAAATCTCTCCCAACAGGATGGGTAACTGTTTTGGAAAGGAATTATGAGAAAAATACTTTGGATCTATAGTAGTGAATGTCTTAATGTGAGTTCTTAGACCACGGCTGTGGTTAATAGAACTAATGCTGAAGAAATGGAACATTTAGCTGAAATAGGGGAGTGATGTTGCCTGTGCACACTGTGTAAGACGTCTGCTGGAACAGTGTGTTCGGTTCTAGTGGGGAAGAGTTCAAGGGAGATGTTATTTCCTGCAAGACATTTATTTAATCTGACTTCTGATAAGAATTGTATGATCTGTTTATACTAGAGAGATCTCTGTCAGTACTACTCAGTGAAGTGCAAGCCAGAAAGCAACCTAAAGCACTGCACACCCTCAGATGTTTGAGTAGCCTATATACGTAGAAAAGACTTGGGCTGACTTGTCTGACTTCAGACAGCTGAAGTTACTGCGTGAAATTATGGGATATATAGAGACAGAGTCATGGCAAGCAGGCGCATCCATGCCTGCACCCAAACTGGAGATGGAGGTGCGAGGAAGGACCTGTGGCCAGTGACTGCCTGGATTTAAGCTTCCCTCCCCAGGGGTCCCAGAGCTCTGACAAAACTAATGACTCAGCTCTGCATCCAAACAGTTTGGGAAATATAGGAAATTTGGGTTAAAGCGCAGTTTGGATCTGCTTTTAAAACACAGTGTAAACACATTAAAAATTCTTCCTAGAAACAATTACGAAACTGCCTTACCATAACAGGCACTCCCATCAAAGGCTATTATTTTGTAAATGTGCAGACTAAGTGGCACAGAAATATCCTGTGTGTTTTAGACTACAGCTGTGCCTGAGCTCTAGTAGAATGAAATCTGGTGTTGCTCTATAGGTCCAGTTTATCTAACTCATAAAATGGTTGTGTATAGCAGGACGCATATTTTGGTAATCTCTGAGAAGGTTATTGCTTGATCCAGTGTCAAAGGTCAGGGGCAGCCTTGTTACAACTCCTGAAATTCAACCATCTGAGCTGAATAACCGTAGCTTACTGTACCACATGGCTTTTTTTATATAACATAAACTATATACAGATTTGCAGTAGAGCTTAGGATGTGGCTGTGGTGAGGTCCTGAAAAAGATGATGGTGTGCAACTATTTCTGTTAGATGAGCCCTGGTGTAATCAATAACCCTAATTTTTTTAGGGTGCGGTGTGATATTGCTGAAACGTGAATACTCTAAGAAGACATTTTTCTAAGATGGACACGTAGATAATGACTGCTACCTATTTTTGAAAGCTTTTTTACTTTGGAGCAAATGTTCTCCACTTTTATCTTGGCTCAGTGGCTATCAGCCAACCATCATTTAAACTGGAGGGCACAGATATGGTGGATCTGACAGAGACATTTTTCATATTAAGTCAGAATGAGTGAGAAAGTAAGTAGCAGTGGTGTTCAGTGGTTAATTATTTATGAATGTTGCATTTTCTGGGGTTATCAAGAAAATAATTTAAGTATCTTGCCATATTTTCCTCAGTACCTTATGTGTTTTTACATAGTATATAGCACTTGCAGCACAGAGTGGATAGAAAAAGCATTTGATTTGGAATCTGGACTGAAGTGACACTTGGAGAGGCATAGTTGATGTTTTTAGTCCTATCTGGAGACAAGTGTTTCTTGATGAATACAACATTTGTGAAAGTAGTTTTATGACCCCAAGATGGGTGTCTGAGAAGCATCTGCTCATTTATCTTGCACACCTAGTTGGGTCTCTCCATTCTGAGGAATAAAAGATTATTTCTGAGCTACTTTTATTTTGTTCTTACCCTGTGGGTAGGGAGGAGTCTGACTGCAAATGTTCTTCAGTGTGGGAAAGACAAAGGATGCAGTGATACCTGTATATCAGAAAGTTTCCCAGGAACTGAAGCACACTCTTGCAGAGGTCTTTAGGTGAGCTTGAAATTGGTTGATGACATTTAATAGGGTCAAGAGGATAAGCTCTCACTGACCTGGAATCTAACACGGTTCTTGTGAGCTCTCCCCTTTAAATGAAAGTAATGCCTTGCTAAATTACCACATGCTCCTGGCAAAATGTAATGATGTAGGACAAAATTCATCAATTTATGGGAACACTTGCACAGGAGTGAAAGGTAAAATGAGAGACCATCGTGGTGAAGGACATGAGGTGTAGAACGTCCCCACAGGCTCCGTTGTATGAGCCTGCAAGTATTGCACGCGCCGTAGCCAAGTGAGACATGATATAGGAGGAGATGATCAGTGCTAACTCCCTGGGGGGCAGACACAAAGTAATGAGGAAAAGGATATCTAAGGCGCAGATGCGATGCAAGGCACTACTGGCCAAAATAATATGATTACCCACACTCACTGTATGCAGCACGAATCCATCTGAACTGCCACTGAAATAAGAAAAAACAGTGTAAACAGTATACAATTGCCAACGTCAGTAGCTGTTCAACTTAGGGAAGAGCTGAAACTGTATTAACAGAGCATTATAATTTGACCTCAGGATAACTGAATTAAATTTTAATCATACTTCACAAGTAACCGTAATGAGAATGATCAAAACAGAGGGTTTTTACCTCAATAGTGTCCTTTTAAAGAACAAAATATGAACAATATTTGCCCCCCAGTAGCAGACTGCAAAAAGTAAGAATCTTACAAAGTCTTTTATCCTAATTATCTTATTAAGTACTGTATTAGTCCTTCTGGGGTTGCTTTAATAATAAAAATTGGGATATGCATGGGTTTTTGAGTACTGAGGTCCTGTGTTGAACAAGTCGAAATTTGTGTATGGGTATTCATGTATAAATTAGTTCATGAAAATGTGAATAGCACAAAAGAAGAACCAGAAACATGTTTTTTATTTTTTCAACTGAGGAAAGAGTGTTTATATTTTGGTCTTATCCTTTTGAGCCTGGTCTTGCTTCTATCAACTTCACAGTATCAATATATATTAAGCCAAACATCATATCATAATTACTCTCCTCTTCCTGCCCTTTTTCCCTTCTGCTTTTATTGATGTTCTTGGCTAGACGTTTACCCAGCAGTGCCCTCCACATAGGCCCTCTCCAGGAAGGTTTAGAGCCTGAACTACGAACAGGGACAAGGCCTTTTGGCCTGTTTTTTCAGTATCTATTGCAATGTGGTCTTGAACAGGGCCTTGAAATGCTACTCCATATAAGCAATAGATGATAATACTGATAGGTGTAAATAATAAAGCCTAATGTCTTCAACATCAGAAAGACTGTCAGGATGTCAGTTGGGCTATAAATTCTTCAAGTAATCAAACAGATTGTGTGGTCCTTGATGGCTTTTAAATCACTGGCATAAGGATTCTGGAGAAGTGTGTTTGTGGTTTATGTGTGTGGTTCCTGACAGGTACGTTTCTGGTCGATAACATCTCTCATGTGAATGAGTTATATTGTTACCATCCTCTCATTGCCTTTCAATAAGATAATTGTGCTATCTGGGGCAATTAAAAGGCAAATACCACTTTTTTATCTAGGCATCTACTTTCAGACAATGGTAGTATCATATTTTCCACAATTGCCAGTAAATAACAGTGACATTGCTTCGATACAAAAGCTTGTGAAGTTTCCGAAAACACTGAATATGCAAAGGGCAGAAAAAGCGCTCCACTTCCGGGAAAAGATGTGTGTTTGTAGGGCTGTTGGAGAACCTTAATGCTGTTTTGGAATGTCAAGAAGAGAAAATGAGATTTTTAATCTTCATTTTGCATCTGAATTGATTATTTTATTTACTCTCTGAGTTGGTAATTTAATTTCATTTTTCTCTAAAAGCAGACAAGATAAACAAGAAAATATTTTCCACCATCCTGAATTGTCGACCATGTCAAATATACTGTTGATTTACAGTCTGGTTATTTAGCTGAAAGAAATGGTTCCGGTTTGAGCCATGAATTTACATTATAGGTAACAGTGAAAGACTATGTCAGCCTCCCTTACCTTTTTGTTCAGACTCAGCTCGTTTTGCAGACGTTGCCCTTCTCTCTGGATGAGGCCCTTCAGCTTTAGGCTGGCACGATGGCAAATCTCCTGCTGAGATATGTGTTGGCTCATGCTGTGTTGTTCCAACCTTGCTGGAGGCACCTAGCCAGCAATCCCCAGCTGCACATGTCTGACACCCAGTCCCTTGACTCAGTTTAACCCCTAATTGCACCAAATGCCTCCTAGAATTTGAGTACAGAGGGGAGCAGGGTGCAGCAGGGCAGAGTCCCCTTGCATTTCCCCCTAGCCACCCAGTATTAAAATAGGCAATGGGAACTGCCCCCATTTTGCTTTCACTGGCAAAAAAGCAAGCTGTGTTTTAAGACTGCAGCACACTGTCAGGGCAGGGATCTGTGTAAGTGCAGGGGACAGGGAGGAAGGCTGTCAGAACTGATTCCATATCCCATTCCCCATGGGAGGTGCCCTGGGTACAGTGCTGTCTGGCACAGCTGGATTTCAGCATCCCCTGCTGCAGTGCAAAGCAGATGCTGAGCAAGCTTCAGTTCAGGAAAGACTATAGGATTGGGCCCAAATATTTCTGAAATATGATTCAATCCCATAGCCCTTGTATATCCATAACTACCAACATAGCTGAAAGGTTGTGTCCTGCCCTGCTGTTCCTACCTGAAGTAAAGGCACTTTGATAATCATCTACTGAGGAATTCTTCTAGATACTAATAACAACTTAAATGAATACAATTATTGTGCACCCGCTGGTGATATGAATTTCAGAAGATTCAAAATCCTCATTAGTAAAACCTGTGTTGTGTNAGCTGAAACCAGGACAACCTGTTATTAAAAATTACCTATTTTACACATTTGTTTTCCTGATTTCTTCATACTTTCCTATATTAATCCAGATCTCAAATGATCAGTGGGCCTTCTAACTGATTTTTTTTTTTGGGGGGGGTAGGGTAACCAGTGCAGATTCAACCTCTTAGTTTCCAAATTGTTAATTTTTCCTTTGCAAAAGTCTATTGAATGCACTTTAGTATAGTAAATGGTAGATTCCCTTTATTATTCCATATACCTCTTATTTTTTTGTCATTTTCCTGGATATATTTAATATAGATATTTTGTAAGTCAGTATGAGAGACTATCACTACTGTTTATGGTGGGCTTGAATTGAGTTTATAGCAGTCAAGAGCACCCACTCAACCCATTCAAAGCATTGGTCTTGAATCTTCATGGAATGCAAATTTAACCCACATCAGCACATGATCCCACAAATGCATGAGCCTGATGCGAGAAGCATTGCCACTCAGCAGTTATGCACTGGTAAGTCTGCAGGGTCTGGCCTCAATCCAATACTAACATTATATCACTGCTAGAAGATAACTTAAAAATAAAATCTGCATAAACAATACTCAAATAACATGCAGTGTTATTTTTCATGGTATCAGTGGAGTTAAAAGGAACATACTTCTGGCCTACACTCAGGAGAGAACTTGTGACAAAATGAAATATAGCCTGCTGAAACCTACTGTAAGCAAATACCACAAGCTGTGCCAAACAATTATATTAGTTTCACTGTAAAAGTAACACCAAACAGAAAGAAAGGACTTGCATATTCCTGTCACCATTGTTTTTAAATAGTACCTCCATGAAGAAGGCTAGCAATCGTCTGGCTAACAAGTCATTAAACCATAATCTATTTATACAAATATCCAATACAGACAGAAGTTTTAGGGCCTTGTTTTTTTATAAGGAAAAATGGATCTGAATATCAGATCTGCTTGCTAATACTATTTAGGAATATTTAGGAACCCTGTTGTTATTTCAGAATTTAATTTTCATTACAGTTTAAAGACTGGTTGGCTCCTCTGATCCTATACATATAAAGACCCTTTTTCTACTTTTCATTTAGAAAAGCTGTGGTGTAATGCATCTGCTACTTGCAACAAAGCAGCAAAAATGGGATTAATGTTTAGTTCATGCCTAGTACATTAGAACATTTGTAACTCTTTAAATGGATTTCTGTGGACTCTGCTGAAGTGGTGAGGTTATACATACTTAAAACATCAGGTGAGGGGTACATGTGTCAAAACCAACAACTTCTGACGTACTCTTGTCAAAAGATACTAAGTTTTGTACACTTGCCTAAAAAAAATAGGCTGTCAGCTGGTCTGGGATCACATACTCCTGGCTCAGGGCCCTTGATACGATTTCTCATTAGATACTCCAGTGCTTTTTCAAACACTCTGTGTCTGTAACCTGACCTCAGCCTCCGCAGAAACTCCATTCTCCACCACAGCAGATGAAACTGGACATGACTGGAGAATACAGAGCTTGATACTGAGAGGGGACTTTATAGTTTGTCAGAACACACTGCCAACAGTTTTGATTTCAGAACGGAATTCAACTTCTTTAAGGAACCCTTTGTTTTTGCCAGCTGGGAATCTTCACAAATACTTAGTTTTAGCAATGCTTCAAGAGGAATACAAATATCTCAAGGGGTTTATATTTTTCAAAATTCTGTGTATTGGTTTAATTTTAGCCCCAAATATCATAGATTGGAATGCATTGTACTTCACTAAACTTGTTTTTCACAGTCTATCATGAGTAAAAAATATCCACATGTCACTAACCCCACACAGTCTAATCCTACCAAAAGTTCCTGAATTTGAGTAATTTTTTGCATCACCTAGCAAATAATTCAGTACATTTTCAGGGTTCCCTTATTCATCTTCTCCCAAGTACTATGGAATTTCTCACTGTTGTGGCATAGAGTAAGTCATGAGTATGTATCTGAAGAACATAAGGTGAAGTTGCAGCTTTGAAAGTGAATCAAATGTTGACATTGTTAGTAAAAACTGCAGTGCAGACTTTGAGCTTGTAGTCCTGCCTTATCAATGATATTTTATTGTTTTCTCACTGATGCTCTTTTCAAGCTGTAAGAGAGAACTGGAAAAAAGCTTTCCTTGCTCTGTGTTTTTTCTTTTTTTTTTGCTTAATTTTCTTTCTAAAGTTAGTCTAAACTACAGTTTCTTCCATGACCTCAGCTAACTTTTAAAATCACACTGGCTTTTATGGGTGCTTTGGCATGAACCATAAAATGATCTAAGCATTTTAATGACTTTACTGAAATGTACGTTTTTAACAGTGCTTTTATCTGTCAGCTCCCTGTGACTTACAAGGCAGTGTATTGAAACTGTTAATGACATACAGTTCTTGAAGCGGGCAGAGATTTCTTTCTTTCTCTCCAGGTTAAAGCTCGTGCCATCTCCCATAAATTGTACAGGTTTATAATTAAAGGGCACAACAAATTATAAGAAGTCATTGAGAAGCATGTTTCATACTGTAGCAATTTTTTAGATTTAGGACCACGAAAATATGAGCCAACGGTAGGAACCAAAAATGCAGAAACTGTTGCATGAAAATGACCGTTACTAGTTTTATAGCTTGACTGATGATACTAGTAACTTTTCATTTCTTATTCTGGTTATATGTGCTTGTCCAAATTCATGCCATGACAGGCTTCTCATTTGGTTTTGTGAGTGAGGTATTTGCATTTTTTCTATCATGTGAACAATATCATGCAGTTTGTAAAATTCCATCTTCTGTCTGTTTCACTGTGTAAGAAACTTTAGTTCAGAAATCTGTTTGTTTGGTTTTGTTTTTTTTTAATCTAAGATAAAAACATTTAGGGATTTTAGAAGCAAGTAGTTTTTTGATGTCTTGTAGGGTGGAAACATCCACTGACAAGGTCCACTTTCAATGACAGGCAACTAATAGCATCAGCAGAGATGGTGTTATTTCTTGCTTCTCCAATTAGAATTTCATGTTCTGTAGACATAGAAAAAGTAATTACATGTCTCACCGGGTTCGTATTGCAATATGTCACAAACACTGTTCATACTCACTGGCTTTTTCACAGTTCTTAGATCATGTGATGACTTTTCTAACTTAATGATCACTTTTTTTCTGCTTTTATTGAAGCCCTTGTAAGCTTTCTGCAGCTCCTTGTCAGAAACCACTATTCAGTTCCCAATAAGACTACAAAAAATATGAACAATATGAAATCATACTTGGAATTTTTCCCATTCAGAAAATGCTTTTAGATTAAAGAATCTGACCTCATTTGATACTTAAAATAATGGCAACATTAAATAAATCTGAATTCACTTTGTTCTATGGAAAGAAGAAATTAAATGGTACCTTATTCTGTAATCAGCAAGTTTGCGTGGGAGTTGATTTAATGTTTCAAATAACAGGACTTTTTTAGCATCCCCCTGGAGCTTCTGGATCTTGGCAAATACCATTGTCTTTGCAGTAATATGCATTTGAAATGTTCTAAGTGGTACAGATGGCATCTTATGCTGTTGCTTCTAATGCAGATGTTGAAGAAGCATGAGAGAAGCTGTAATTCTATAGGGGGTGGTATGGATGTGCATTCCAGGGGCTGTGTAAAGGCACAGGCATGCGCTTATCTGGAGACACTCAGACTTTCTGTCACTGCACGTAACTAATCAGCTTCCTTCCTAACGTCAATGTGTGTGTTTTGGTTTTCTCCTTTGTCGAATATGTCAATTAATAAATATTGATCTCTGTAAGTGTTAACTGAAATTATTGTAACAGTAAGAGTTTCAACTATATCGATTTTGTTTCTGGTGGATGCATGTCTAACTTGCTCTTAGAAGTCTCCTGTGATGGTTTCCATAATCTCCCCAACTAAGTTATTCCTCCACACTTAATTACCTTTACTAGGTGTTTGGTGTGAATTTTCTGTGCTACAGTTTTATACTCATTACTTCTTGCCCTGTCTACCATAGACATAAAGAACAGAGTGCCCTTTTTGTCTTTGTAGCCACTTCTTATGTGCTTGAATATTGCCCTCTGCTTATCTCTTATGTATGCCTAACACTCGTATTTTGTGCAAACTTTTGTTTGAAGTTCTCATTTTCTAGTCCCCATCACACCTATAGCAGCTCTAAGTGGCATCCAAACCTGGACATGTTATTGTAGTTGACCCCCTGTGAGCTGCAGAAGTTCTTCACACTTAGTGTCTACCGAAACCATTATGTGTTTTTTTTCTGTTCGTATGACAGTGGAGTTAGGTTGTGTTTCACAGCAGTCCTGACCCTTTACTGCAGAACTGCTACCTAACAAGTTTTTCATCATCCTGTACAGCTCGTTATTCCTTCATTAATTTTCATATTACCCTTTTTATAAAATCATCCTATTATACTAAGATGATATAATTTGTTAGGACGATTTTGAATTCTAAGCATTCTCCAAAGCACTGACAGTCCCATTCAGCTTGGAGTTGTCTGCACATTAATAATATACTCCTTATTTCATCATGCAGGCTATTAATGGAAATGCTTGCCAGACCCAGGGCAGATCCCCGAGGACCCTACTGAAATATATGCTGCCATTTTTACAGTGAACCATTGATAACTGTCCTCCTGATATGATTTTGTAACTGGTTTCACACCCAGTCAATGATATTTTCATCTCTGTCATGCATCCCTAGTTTGCTTTGAGAATGCACTGTCAGTACACTGCCAGAAGTACTAAAATCAAAATACATGACTTCAGCTGTTTGTGTCCTACCCACAAGGCCTGTCACCCTGTCACAAAGGAATTTATATTGGCTTGACATAATTTATTCTTAACTAATCCACATTGGCTGTTAGTCATCTCCTGTTCCTCCTATTCTTACAGACATTTTGTACAAAAACGACCATTTTGTCTAGGACTGGGGGGGAATTGAGATGAGGCCAGCACTGTTGCTGGCTCCCAGGTGAACATCGGTGGATATTAGCAGAACAAAATCTACCTCTCTAGGCTCTTCAGCCCGGTTGCCTTTCAGACTGCAGCAGAGCTCGTTGCTACCCCAGAGTTTAGTAACAGGGTTGTGTCTGTGCCAGTCAGCCTTTGTGCCAGGGACTGGTTCCTGGCATGTTCGATTGACTCCTTGGGATGCAGCTCCAGTCATCTTAACCTCTTGCATCCCTTTTCAAAACTGAGATCTTTCACAGTTGTCACCAGTGGTAACCACTTGATTGGCAAGTGATCTTTTCAGTGAAATGAAACTTGGCAGCATCACTTGTTCATACCTGCTGAGTGATAGACTAACAGTTTGGGCTTTTCTTCTGTTATTGAAGTACTCCAAATGCCCCTTGCTAGTTGCATCACTTTTTTTTTTTCACCTGTATGAGAGTAATAAGTCTGACTTGCAATTAAAATCTGTTATCTGATAGTCCTTTTAGAACAAATTGCCATTGAAGTATTGGCTGAGGTGTTTATTTTCACTAAAGTATGTGTCAGCTATTCAGGTCACTCTGTTTTAAAACATAATGTCTGATATATTTTCTTCAGGAAGTGGGCATCTCAAAGGTGAGAACGAGTACCATAAACCTATATATATATGTATGTACATATAATAAATGTATTTTTCTAGAAATAAAGTGTGTATGTGTGCTTTTTTAATAATAAATTCATCAAAATCAATGTAATGAAGCTATTTAATTATATACCTGATTCCACCCCTTAAAAGAAAGAAAATTGGTTTTGGTGTTAGGTAGTAAATATATAGCAATATTTGAAAGTACAAAGTAACTCACAACTATGGTCTCCCTACATGGTATTATAAATTACGTCTGCTAACATTACTCCTGCTAAACAAAATTTTCTATGGAATTAATAGTAATCTTTTCTCAATGTCAAAACCAGAATATATACTATCTTTAGAAGGAATGTCTTCTGGCAGGTACTTATCCCATACGAGAAATGCAGTAACTAATGCTGAAGTTGAATACGTTTTTTGAATATAAGGGATAAAGGCAGAATCTTAAATATTGTCCTGAAAAAAGACCTTTCAAATTAAACAGGCATAAAAGTGATGCTGTACTGGCACACTTAACTTGGGAATTTTGGAGGTGAATCAATTCTTTTCCCTTTGGTTTTCAAATTTGTATTTGTTATAATGCAAACACCTAAGTAACAAGAACCTAAGAAAAAACATAGGAGCTCAGGCAAAAGACGTGAGAGTGTCCTGCCTGCCACTGGCCAGCACTGCATGCATGAGAAAAAATAGAAGGGCAGGGTTACACATGCAGTGATATGATTGCAAAATATTTTCTCAGCCTGTGGCAATTTGTAGGTTAAGGGCTTTCCACAGCAAAGGTGAAGTCATCATATTTTATATGTTTAGCTGGGTTTTGATCCATGAATTTTCCCAGTTGTTTTCTGCAGCCATCTCTACACTCTCAGAATCCACTACCTGCAGAATGGCATTGCACAGCTTAATTACGTATGGGGTCACATCACTACTCTTCATTGATTTTTTTCCACGACGTTACGGCCTAACCACTCAGCATCACAAAGCAATAGCATGCAGGCAACTCACATTGTGCCCTGAATAACTGTATCATTAGGAACATTTATCCCCTCTCTGGTCACTGCCTTTTCCTCTGACCAGCTGCCCATTCCTCAATTGCACAAGTCTGTCTAGGGTGGAAGAGGCTACTCTCCCATCCTTAACCTTTTCCTTCCCTTGCCTACTGCTTCCTCCGTACCTCAAGCACAGAAAAGATGGGACATGCATTGGCACAGCTGTGATGTCCCTCGTACAGAGACACTAGTCCGAGCTTGCGATGGTCTATTGGAACCCTCCTGCAAGCCAAAAGCATAGCATAACCCTGGACTGCAACCTCCCACAACAAGTTTTAAAAGAAAAACTGTAAGAAAAAAATAAATAAATGTAATTTTTCTGTCCTTCAAAGCTGCTCTCAGTCTGATGCCATCTATCTTGACTTTTGTAAGACCTTTGACACGGTCCCACACAACACCCTTGTTGTTAAATTGGGGAGATATAGATTTGATAGATAGACTGTTTGATGGATAAGGAATTTTCTGGATGGCTGCATCTAAAGAGTTGCAGTCAATGGCTCAATGTCCAAATGGAGATTAGTGACAAGTGCTGTCTCTCAAGAGTCTGCATTGTGACTGNGACATCAGGAAGAATTTTTTATGATGAGTGTGATGAGACACTGGACCAGGTTGCCCAGAGAAGTTGTGGATGCCCCATCACTGGAGGTGTTCAAGGTCAGGCTGTATGGGGCTCTGAGCAACCTGATCTAGTATAACATCAGGCAGGGGGGTTGGACTAGATGACCTTTAAAGGTCCTTTCCAACCCACACCGTTCTATCATTCTCTGGTTCTATGATTCTCTACAGAACCTTTAAATAGGTTAAATGGGCGAGGCTACATGAGGATACATAAATTCATGTTTAAGATTAGAGGACATTAAGTCTTTTCCAACACACGGATGAATCAATCTCAACAGGATCCCAGACCTGAAGAGTTCTATAATATTTGCCTGCACTTGTAATGTGCCAATCGAAAGAGATAGACTTCAGCACGAAGTCTGAATTAACAAGGGAATGAAGTAAATGAATGGGATAATTAAAAAAACAGAATAACTTGAATGCACTTTGGTTTGCATTTTAAGGAACAAAATACTCGGGGAGCTGTATGACAGACTGTGTTCTCCAGCACCCTCTCCTGGTTGGCTCAAGAGTGGCGTTACAGCCTTCAAAAGTGTCAGCTCTTTTGGGGGAGGTGAAGACGACCAGACTACACCTACATTTTGCATGGAAAGTCAAAGCGGGAATTAAATGGATGAGATAAACAAAATTATTTTCCTCTTTCCCAGCAACCCTCAGCCTACCTGCAGGATCAGAGAGGGCTTACATTTGTCATAAATTATTATGGATGGCCAGTTGATAAGGCTGTGTGGGAAGTGAAATCAATTGCATTTTTACATGCCCAGAAACAGACTCAGAATAGCCATCTGTGGTATGTTGGGAAGTCACAGTGCTCGTGCTGCAGAGGAGAAAGCAATCCTGTCGGTACAGACAAGTCTACCTTTGTGTGGAGGAGGAGAGGAGAGCAGAGGAGCCGTAGCTTCCAGTCACTAACCACAGTGTTTCCCAGGGGACACAGCACAGGGCTTTTAGCTGTAATTTGGGAAGGAAAGGAGCAGTAAAGCAAAACCTGTGTACTGCCAAAGTTGGTCTCATGCCTAACATGAATAATTTCTACAAAGTAGGCACAATGGAGAGAGAAAGAACACTTCCTAATCACGTAACCACTGACCTCAGTTGCACATGTAGTCCTAAAATACAATAATGGTGTTAGTCTTGCATTTCATTTGGTGCATATGATTGCTAAGGTGTTGTGAAATGAAAGTCAAGTGTCTTAAGATCAGGCTGTCTTAAGAATATGTTGATAAATTCTATACTGTAAAAATGTATCAGAGGAATGAAAGTTAAATATCTTTCATGACTTGAAGGTATTTTGTAAGGTTGTTTATACTTAAAGATGCACATAATGCATAATATTAAATTAATCCTATATAAATTATATATTATATATGTAAATAGAAACATATAGAAAATATATCTAAAATAAAATATATGTTTACATGAATGTGAAGAAGTGAGTAATTTTCAAGGCTTTTGAGAGTCTTTTTGTCATAGCAACAAGAATAGTGGTGTAAGGCATTAGTCTATCAGAAAGTTGGTATCTTTGATCAGAAGGTATTTAATATCCTTAGAATATTGGTCTCAAGAATATCACATGAAAAATGAAAGCATTTTGGTTACTGAAATCACACCTCAGTGCAAGCCACATATTGCAGGTCACACCTTTCCCAGCTGACTCCGTATGATGATGCTTATATTTGTCCCACAGCACAGTGACTTCAGTTAGGCTATGGGGATGGGAATGGCTGCACCAGAAAGAACCACACTCCAATGCTATGAAGATATTTCTGGGGAAGTACCCTTGATACTTGGAAAAGGGGAATGCCCAGAGACAGTCTAGCCCTGTTCAACTTCAGGAAGAGGGTAATGGCAACTAGGGCAGTGAGCTCTGTGCCTCCATCCAAGTGGAGAGGCCCCTCAGTGATCTTTGCAGTGGGTGGGGGGTTTCTGTGGTTGTACCTCTAGCTTCTCCTCTAGCTTCTCATTGCTCTTAGCTACTGAAGTCTCCAAATTGTCTAACACTGAAAATTAATTTAAACAGAACTCTTTCAGTTCTTTACATGACTCCTGATACTGACTTTGGACAAAGGCTTTAGGTGCTATGGGAGAAGAGGGGCAGATCAGATGACCTAAAAATGATGTTTCTGAGAAACAAGTTTTTGTAAATGAGCAGTGTGTAAATTGTCATTGGAGTTTTATCATTCGATTTGGCAGTATTGTAGGCATTTTGTCTTGAAACAGATGTAATAAGTTTGGTCATTATTGCTGAACAGGAAATGCTGAAACTGAAGCAAAAATATCTGTGTCCCTATATTCTTCAGTGGTTTGTGTAACTTGTCAGATCTTAATAGCAATAGAAAGTTCTATAAGCACATATATTATTACTCATTCATATACGTAAATCTCTTTCTGCTTCTATATACAAATACAAAGATAATTCAAGCTTGTGTAAGAAAATTAACTTTTTTTCAGAATCATTAAATCAGTCCTTCACTCAGAGTAATTATAGTGACACACCAATGTCTCTAGACACAGCAATTTGGCATCAAATCACATCCATTGTGCTGTATGAACAATGGGAGATAAGAGATTTTTCCTAATGCACATCTACAACTACCTGACAGGAGGTTGTAGCGAGGTGGGGGCCGGTCTCTTCTCCCAAGTAACAAGCAATAGGATGAGAGAAAGTGGCCTCAAGTTGCACCAGCAGAGACTTAGATTGCATATTATGAAAAATTTCTTCACCAAAACAGGTGTCAAGCATTGAAGCAGGCTGCCCAGGGAAGTGGTTGAGTCCTTACCCCTGGAGGTATTTAAAAGACATGTAGATGTGGTGTTTAGGGACATGGTTTAGTGCTGGACTTGGTAGTGCTAGGTTAACGGTTGGACTTGATGATCTTAAAGGTCTTTTCGAATGTAAATGATTCTATGATTCTATTTCAACTGTTAGAGAAGCTGTTCCTATGTGAATAGAAATACAAAATTCTTGTAACTCATTTATCAATTTTCATTCAGTTTGCCAGCTATTTTTAGGTTTTTAGAGAAATCACATTTTTTGTAATTTTACAGGGGATGAAAAAGTCTCTTAAAGATTCACTTACTCAGATGTTAGGAAGACAAACGCTCTGAAGAGAGCTACCCAACATATCTGCCTTCATGGGCTTCATTAGAAATTCTGACCTATCTGAGCTGATGATTCTTGGTGGGCAAATGCACTAGTCATTCTTTTACTAGACCCTGAAATTTCCTATGAATTCTGTTAGAATTTTTTTCTGATAAAAATAAATGTAATAATTAAATCTACATGAAGAACAAAGTTTGGTTAGTGGCAATTAACTTGATAATTTAGAGTGCTGCAAAATTTCCTGCAGTAGTTAACATTCCTTTGCCAAAGCCTTCATAGAATCATAGAATTGCTTAGATTGGAAAAGACCTTTAAGATCATTAAGTTCAACTGTTAATCTAGCCTTGCCAAGAATTCAGTATTGAGATAAAGTGTGATTACTTGCATCTTATCTGACACTTAAATGAAAACTGTAGTGATATAATTGAATTAATACAAAGCATTAAACATCAGGTTGTATTTTAAAGTTTTTCTTTTAAAATAATAATCAGATCTGTTACACCTTGCTTCTCAGTCTCACATCTGCATTCAAACCAATTGCACTAATGCCTTTCAGAAATACTGCAGAAACGTAGGTCAGGAGAAAATGCAGTGTTACTCTCAATTTTACAGATTTTAATGGCATTACAGCAGTTTCCAGGCTATCCAGGCTAGTTTTGAAATAAATTCTCTGAAGTCGCACTATTTGAGTGACCCAGTCACCGTAGCATCACTGTAGCTCACGTGACTTGAATTAACTATTATTATTTAGGCTTAAAGTAAATCTCATGAAAAATATTGTCAATTTATTCTTATTGAGATTTAATGACAAATGATTTTCCAAATCTTAGTATTCTATAGAACTGTAGTAAAAACTCACTCGATTTTAATGTCTTATCCGCATGCTAAATACTTCTATCTTTATAGATAATTTACAAAGGATTTAAAATGAGCTTACTCTTCAGCTGCTCTGCTTTTAGGCAAAGGCGGCAGCAACATGGGCCATACAGCCTTTCAAATGCAAACAGAGGACTTTACTGCCTTCTGAGGTAAGCACAGCATGCAGTTTTTTGTGTATACGTACTACGAGTGGTGGTATGCTAACAAATTGGTGGGTTAGATGTGGATATCATTTGCAGTTGGTAATGATGTAGCACTTATTTAAAAATCCAAGGGATATCCTGATGTGAAATAGATTATTTAGTTTAGGAAGAGGGAATCTGATAAAAGAAGTAGTATTTCATATCCATGTGTCTGAATGATTGCTTCTTCAGTATCTAGTGCGAGATACTGGCTGGCCTTTTGACTTGTATGTATGAATGGGGGAAGGGACAGCAGAAATATGGAAAATGACATATGGATGTAAAAATATAATGTGTCCTGGTTCTTTGTCTATGCTTCACATATAAACCCTCTCACACAACTGTATTCCTTACACCTCTATGGAAAGCACATTAGGTAACTTATTGCCTGTTTGGGAGAGTTGGCCAAAAATCAGTTCCTCAGACTCTCAACTACCTGCTCTCTCTCCCAGATTTTCTAAAATTTCTGATTAGAAAGCATGCATGGATTCTTCAATTCGCTTGTCTGGCATATGCACAACCATCTGAGATTTCATAGTGTGCAGCTAAACAATGTCTAGGACTGTTTTGCAACCCACAGTTTAGATCCCTGACTACTGAAAGATGTCCTCCCTCTGTTCTTTCACACATAGCTGAGGGCTCAGATGATTGAGTACATTAGCCTGCTGGTTTTGGCTGGGGTAGAGTTCATTTTCTTCACAGTAGCTAGCATGGGGCTATGTTCTGGATTTGTGCTGGAAACAGAGTTGATAACACAGGAATGTTTTCATTATTGCTGAGCAGTGCTTACACAGAGTCAAGGCCTTTTCTGCCCCACCCCACCAGCTGGTAGGCTGGGGGTGCATGAGAAGTTGGGAGGGGACACAGGTGGGACAGCTGACCCCGGCTGACCAAAGGGGCATTCCACACCATATGACATCATGCTCAGCAGTAAATCTAAGGGGAAGGTTGGTGGAGGGCTGCTGCTCAGGGACTGGCTAGGCATCGGTCAGCTGGTGGTAAGCAATAGTTTTCATTTGCATTGCTTGTCTTTCCTTGTAATTTTCCTTTTCATTACAATTTATTATTATTATTGTTGTTGTTGTTATTATTATTATCATTTTACTTAAATTATTAAACTGTTCTTCTCTCAACCTACAAGCCTGCTCACTTTTACACTTCGAATTGTCTTCCTCCCATCCTGCTGTGGGGGGGTGAGCGAGCGGCTGTGTGGAGCTTAGTTGCTGACTAGAGTTAAACCACAACAATTAGCTAGGATGTGGTAGTACCTCCTTTACCTCACCTGAGGGGTTCTCCCACAGCTGAGGAAGGGACAACATTTGAGGGCTCTGATAATTTTCAGGTGGAGCTCTTCCAAGCCCATTTGCCATTTGATCAGTTGCAAAATTATTATTTATTATTAAAAATCTATTTATTAGAGCCAGAAAATCTCTGCCTGCCTAAACAAATGGAGGTGGATTTCCAAAATTATTTTCCAAACTACTTATATTCTTGAAGAAGATTAAAAACTAAGGGTCGAATCCTTTCCATCAGGACAGAACTGAAGAGGTTTGTCACACCATTATCTAACAACTTTTCACAGAGGCACTTAAGGTCTGCTGATGGGTAGTTAGTGCAGTTTGAGCCAATTTCCTCTTTTATGCTAATGTTTACTGATGCAATTTTGCTGCATTCATTGAGAATACTTAAAATCTTCATAGATGCAAATGAAAGGAAAATAGTTTGTTTTGCCATTTTCTGATTCCATGGCATACACAAATGACACAACACGGTATTTATTAATTGCTCAGTTTATATGTATTCAGCACATCTTACAGAAAACCAATTATAATTAATTCTTTCATACAAGCGATATCTTTAGTGTGATAATTCCATGAGAAATAGTTAGCTCTGAAGCAAATAACCAACACCGATAATCTCAAAGTCCATTATCATCAGGTGAATTATCTCTTTAAACACCTTTGGTCCAAGAGGATATATTATGTTGCCAGTGATCTTCCTCAGCATTAGGCATAACAATTTAATTAAGTTCATAGTAAATTTCTCCTCTGTTCCCTTATACACTTTATGTGACAAAACCCCTTTATTTTTGCAATATAAAAACTTTAAAAGTCATTGAAAATATGTCTCACAGTATGAGACACTTGACAGTTGTTTTGCATCCCTTATAATTTGTTGTTATTACAGGTTAATGTCTTTGCTTGTGGACAGATCAGAAAATAGTGAATTTCTGAAAGACTCCATTAACCTCAAACCCAGTGCTATATTTCCTTGTAAAAGCACAAAAGACTGACTCCAATGAAGTCATCGTGCTTCTGTTCTAGGCACATTTTCTAAGGCTGAGCCAGTTGCAATGGCAAGTTATAATTTCGCAGCCTGACATCTTATTCTTTCCCATACTCAGCACAGGCTGAGAAACAGGGAATAGCATATTCTTGCTGTCAAAACTGGTGTACTGCTCGTAGCTGTACAAAATTACCATCAAGTTCCTTCTTCATAGGTGATGAAGCAAATTATCCATACACTAAACTTGGCCCTTAAACAATCCTAATAAAAGAAAGGACTCAGGCACAAAATTTCTGTAATGTAGCAAGTTGTGTTGCATTAATTGATCTATAGTGATGAACTACATGCTTATTTTTATGACAGATGCAAAGTCACTTGAGTTAATTTAGCTATTTTCAGTTCAAATTAGCTTGAATTACATCACCCATGTGCCAGACTAGGAAAGTTCAGCCTCTAATTCAGCTGATAAATTTGATCACTTGTTTCAGTCCATAGATGGCAGTTACCTTTTGGTATGAAATATTTTGTTTGTATTTTCCTTGAATAAGTTAAGATGCCTCAGAAACTCTGTATTAAATTTGACCTTTCTGAAGAGTAAGGATAATTTATGCTTATACACAGATACTTTATTTACTTAATGTCTGTAGAGATTTAAAAACTAATCATGTTCTTGAGTGTATAAAACCGGTACAAAATTCTAAGCTTTATAAAATTTGCTAAAACATGGCCAGTGCATCCCAGATTAGAGAGCTGATCATGAGTCTTTCCATGCAGAAGGTGATTCTAAGGTGAACCAACACATCAGCAAGATACCATACATCACTGGTTTGTAGCCACTGGCTTTGGAATTGTTTGCTTCTCTCAAATGAATGGAGAATTGCCTTTCTATCTATAAAAGGTAAGCTGTCTTAAATTACTTCACACTTTTTAGGGGACAAGAGGGCACATGGGCAATTACTGTGGAAAAAAATGATGTGTGGTAACTTATTCTGTGCACTCAAACTCCAAGGGTGAAATTGATGGAAGAGCTGAGCAGTATCACAGCTTTCCCTGAAGAGTACTGACTGGGAAAGAGGAAACTGCTGTAAATTATTAGGGGAACTTAAAGAAAATAAGCATGTTAGATCAGATAGCGTACCTTTTTCTTCTCTAATCCCTAACTGTTGATAAAACTATTTTTTCTTAACTGATTCAGGGAATCACAAGTTTCATCAAATAATGGTGCAACAAACTAATTTCATATAACCTCAATGTAGGTAAGACAATCTACCTTTTCTTAGAGAACCTTTTCTGAGGTCTTTTGAACAGCAAAGATATTATGTGTGGTTTGCAACATAACTGAAAACAGTAAAGAATTGAGAGAATATTTGAGACATGGATTTCACACATATGAGATACACTAAGGTATCCATTCTTTATAGCATACAGAATGAAAAAAGTGTTCTACAGAAACTCCATATGAACTCTTTATATGAGCCAGATAATTCCAATAAATGTCAAATGAGACTGCATATCTGTATAAGAGTAAAAGCTGACATTCAAGGTGATGTACTTCCTTTATTTATGATGACTTCAGCAGGGCTAACGGTGGAGTAAAGCCATATTTGAGCACAGCTCAGTGAAGCTCACGGCCGGGGGTATCCTTGGCATGGGGGAGTTAAAATATAAATGAGAACTTCAGCTTTTGTTTTCCTATGAAGACAGCAGACGAAAGGAAACCCAGCTATTTCTGAGTGCAAGCTTATGACAGCAAAAACTAGGGCACCTGCCTGTAATGGCATTGCCTACGCTTTATTCAAAATCATAAGCTCTTGCATAAAAATTCACTGCTCTTCCTTTCCTGTCTGTAGTATATTTACCACTTAACATCAAGGAAGAAAGTAACAGCAATGAACTTCAATATATACCCACAACAGATCAAGTCAGAAAGAACTGCGTATATCACGTGCTCCTCCTCTAAACTGCACACTAAGCACCAGAAAGACCTCAGAATCAAAAGCAAAATTATTTGCCACTGCTTGTGAGCCCACATCTCCAAAGAAGAGCATGCTGTCTTGCCAGTTAGGCAACGTTATGAGTTAAGCACACTTAACTTACCCATTTACACATTTTGACCTCTTAAAGTACTCTGACTTCAACACTTCCACATTAAATATTGAGATTTTATAAAAGAAAAGGGCAAAAATATTTTACATCAAATCAAATAATCATATAGACTAGACTAGACTGGACTAGAGTAGTTCAGTTGGAAGGGACTTACAATGATCTTCTAGTCCAATTG
This sequence comes from Scopus umbretta, assembly GCA_013400535.1. Lineage (NCBI taxonomy): Eukaryota > Metazoa > Chordata > Aves > Pelecaniformes > Scopidae > Scopus > Scopus umbretta. Next base: position 2,667 of record VZTL01027061.1, on the reverse strand, counting down.
CCTGACCAAAAATTAAAGCATGTTGGTAAGGGCATTGTCCAAATGCCTCTTGAACATTGACAGGCATAACCACCTCTCTAGGATGCCTGTTTGACCTTCTTGGTAAAGAAACGTTTCCTTTATACACTTCAAAACTCAGCAAACTTTAAAAAGATTTATTTTTATATGTCATACCTTTTAAATAAAGTTATACCTTCCTGCAAAATTATAAGTCTAAATAATATAAGGCTAAATAATAATCCTTAAAAAATATATAAGGGAACTGCAATCAGATGGCTAACAACTGCTTGCCTGTCAGACATTGTCTAGTTAAACTGGATTGTATAGCAAATCTGGGCTGGTTTTCACTCATATTGAAATGCTGCCTACACTGATAAGGACTATTAAATTTGCTTAGTATGAAATGTTCTCTAAAAGTCCAAAAAGTATCCAAAATAATATTTTAAGGATTATTGTAATAGTCTCAGATTTCTGTGTTACTGCCTGAGATGAACATGCGGATTTCTTGGTTACTATATTGCTTTGGAGCTATGAACATGAAGGATTTCCAAAATTATTTCCCTCCCATAAACAAAAAAAAACCAAACAAAAAAATTATTTTCTTTATCTTTTTAGTACTGATTCCTGGAACAAATCCTGTTGATTTCATTCAGGAAAGCAAGCAGAGCTTGGGCCAGCAATGTCAGTACTATAGGAATGATAAATCTCCTTCACACTTTAAAGAAGAAAAGACTTGCCTTTTGAGAAGAAGAGATGAGATAAAAGAGCAACAACTGTCTTCTTCTTAGAGAACCCTGTCTTGGACACACTGGTGAAAGATATCTTCCTTTTTGATCTGGATCCAAAGAATGAAGCTGTTTAAATGCACTTAGCATGTGGTTGTTGTGCCCCTTCCAAAATAAAAAACCAGAGACATGCACTAAGTCCTTAGCTGCAGACCGCACCTTTGTTCTAGACAGAATGCTAACGAAAACCCTGCTACTTCACACTGCTCCTGTTACTTTGTTGAGCAATGATTGGATCTGACAAAGAGCTTCTAGCCAAATATCCTGTTAATAAAACAAGACCTGCTGTGCTGCACCCTTTCAGAGCGAATGTGGACAAAAAGACAGCAACGGTTAAGGGCGTGAATAAGTGAAGCTGAAGGATAGAAAAGCCTTGGCCATGCTACTCTTTGTTGCCCTTCCAAGAAATTCTCCTACAAAGCATATTCAAGCAATGAAAATAAAATTTGAATGTTGAGTAATTCCACCCCTTTCTTGACATTCTCATATCAATTACAGTGAGCCTGTCTCAGTACTTATGCAGTACTAGACAGCTTCTGAAAATGGTGTATAAACAGGAGTAAGGAGATGAACTGAAGCAAAGGAAAATACAGTGTAAAATTAAGAATGCTTTCTTTCTATGAATTCCATGATAAGATTTGAGTAATTTAATTCTATGTGGCATAAATCAGTGGAATCTGTTTTGGACAGTGCCATCTGTCTCATGGCAAGGGTCACAGCTGGGACTGTGAAAAAATCCATCTTTTTAATGAATCGACTCACATGCTTTGAGTACTGTAAGTTGAAAGATAGTTGGTTACATGGACATTCACATCCATGAATTTTGACCTTTTTGCACTCTTTAGTAAATATTCACAAACTCCTAGTAAGGGAAAAAAAAATGTGAAAAGCAACAGTTAATCAAATCATAGGATAGAAGTGGAATTAATCAGACACTTCTAAAGGACCCCCAGAACTACTAGCCCTTCTTTGGTATCTCTCTTTGGGATTTCCATCCTGTTTTCTTTGTCTCAGGAGTGCTTTTCTGCACTGCCTATGAGCGTGTCTGCTTTATTACCTTTGTTTGTGTGATTCTCATTCATGTCCTTCTCCTCTGGCCACTTTCCAGCTAGAGAACAGCTTCCTGTGTCCTATTTATCTTCCTAATAAGCCTCCTTCTCAAAACTCCTAGGCTCCCCGTACTAAGGACTCACTATGTCTCTGTGGAAGTAGCTGTTATCTTAAGTCCTTCCTTGGCTTAGATGTTTGATCTTGTCTTTCTCTGGTGTCTTTGAACTACTTTATTAATTCCAAAGGAAAGACAATATCACCCCAAATCCTGGTTTCTTCTTAAGTTCAGCCTAGGTGTTCTCCTGTTTCTCAGAAAAAACATGGAGTCTCTTGAGGTGCACTGTTAAAAGCAGCTAACTGCTTGCTAACAGTTGATCACAAGAACCCGGCCATAACTTAAATATAATTATTTGTTTTAAACCTACAGCAGGTTCTGAAACAACCAGCATGAAAAATCACGGCAGAAGGGTGACTGCACCCCTGTTGGGGAAAGCTGGTTTGTTCTGGCGACATCGATATGAAAATGTGTCGGTTTCGGAAAGGGGCTAGCACCGTTTTAATCTGCTTCAACAGTCGTGGAATCATAGAATGGCTGCCATGGGAGGTGGCGTCCCGTAGAGCCATCTGTGTGAGGATTAATGTTCTCCCAGAGTAATTCGTTAGGGTTAGTTAGATCAGAGGCAGGTAAGACTGTCTCGCGCCGTTTCCGTCTGTCTGCGCGCACGGGCTTAGGACAATTTCTAGCTTTTGCTGCGCCGAAAGCCTTCCCCTTCTGCGGCGGCGGCCGCGGGGAAGCGCGGAGGCGGTGGCGGCGGCGGCGACGGGGGGGGAG
>VZTL01027059.1:0-14193 GCA_013400535.1 Scopus umbretta | reverse complement strand
GAAGAAGGCTGTGAGCAGGCTCCCAGCAGGACCTGTGGACCCGTGGAGAGAGAAGCCCAGGCTGGAGCAGGTTTGCTGGCAGGACTTGTGACCCCATGGGGGACCCATGCTGGAGCAGTCTGCTCCATTACAAGTGCACCCCATGGAAGGGACCCATGCTGGAGCACTTCGTGAAGAACTGCAGCCTGTGGGAAGGACCCTAGTTGGAGAAGTTCATGGAGGACTGTCTCCTATGGGAGGGACTCCACCCTGGAGCAGGGCAAGAGTGTGAGGAGTCCTCCCACGAGGATGAAGGAGCAGCAGAGGCGACATGTGATGAACTGACCACAACCTCCATTCCCCGTCCCCTTGTGCTGCTCAGGGGGAGGAGGTAGAGAAAATCAGGAGTGAAGTTGAGCCCGGGAAGAAGGGAGGTGTGGGGGGAAAGGTGTTTTAAGATCTAGTTTTTATTTCTCATTACCCTACTCAGTTTTGATTGGTAATAAATTAAACAGATTTTCCCAAAGTTGAGTCCTTTGTCTGTGGTGGTAATTGCTGAAGTGATCTCCCTGTCCTTACCTTGACGTGCAAGCTTTTTGTTACATTTTCTTTCCCCTGCCCAGTTGAGAAGGGGAGTGATAAAGCAGCTCTGGTGGGCACTTGGCTTCCAGCCAGCGTCAACCCACCACACACACCCTGAGGCCTGTAGGCTGTTACCATGTGGACTGCTGGGAGGACTTTAAACGCCTAATGTTTAAGGTAAAGATGGGAAGATGGCAAAATGTTTTTAGCAAGGGCTTTTCTAGATGGATATGCAGCACCACAGTAATTGCTGTAGAATCCAGGGGACCTGCTGAAAGGCTGTCTTTATTTTCAGAGGAGGGTGATCATTAAAATAATAAATGATCATAGTTATTTTGGTATTTTGTTTCTGATAACAGCTTTAACTATTAAAAAAAGAAAGAAAAGCCTGTGATCTGTTTAAGAAACTTAAGTGTTCAGAGCTGTGGAAGGCATACTAAATTCCTCTGAATTAATTCAGTAAATTAAGAAACAACCCCTTATCCCCGAACTTTAGCCCAAAATTAACCCTAAGGAAATTAATCATACATTCTAAGAGGGTTGATGGTTTCAACAGGTTGAGAACAATCTGGTATTGAAACATGTTTAAAAAGATAAGTACAAACTGACTCTTAATTTCCGGTCAGTTTAGGAAGTAGAATCCAGGGTGTCTATTTGGTTTTGTGATGCTGATCTCCATGTTTTGGGTGAGATGTTTGCCCATTGCTGCTGGAGCATGACAAACACTTTTAGTGGCATATAACCAATGATAAGTCTTTGACCTATAGTAGGAAATAATGGAGAGTTCCTCAGGAACTGCTTTTCTTACCTTTGCCATTTGTAACTCATAAAGCATCTTATACAATTTATGTAGTGATACTGAAGATGCATTGTGCTGTACGAGACACAACTATATTGTTAACGTCATCTTCTACAACTGCATGGAGGAGAGCTACAACCGAGAAGTTGTAGATGCCTGAATAGAAAACTGTACAATCATTAATATGTACTTGATCTATTCAGCTTTAGGACCGCTGCCTCTGCTTAATGTTGGATGATGGTGAGCAACCTCACCTCAGCCTCGTGCAGTGTAATGTATTTCTTCTGTTTTGTCCATTTGGGTCAAGGTGTTCCAAGCAAAAATGCAAAAATGAGGCAAGAACCCAGGTGAGATCTCTGACTGTAAGAACATATGCAGATTCCATATTAAGCAGAATATTGCTTGTCTGCAAGTTTTGTTTGAGCTGAAAAACAATAGGGAAAAATTTGCTTAATATGTGCATATATACACAAACATAGAAGGACACTCTAGTTTATGCAGATGGCAAATACCATGAAAAATCTTCGTAAGGGTAAAGCTATTATTTCCAGAACCCATCATTTTGCTGATAACAGATTATTTTAGTTGTGTGTGGAGCTGAACATTGCACAAACTTCATTAATGGATCTGACCAATAACTAATAAGAACTGCATCTTAAAGTCATACCAATATCTGCTGTTTTCATCTTGCTGATCTTAAAGAGTTTCTCCTGTGCACATATCTGTCTACTGGTGTTATGGGAGCTTGTAGAGAAGCTTTGCAGTAGCTTGAATGTAAAATTCATAAAAACATCCTGAGGCACAATTCTTCTCATCTCCCTGCAAGGCCACAGTAGAAATGACTTCTCACAGATAGCGGCGATATATAAAGGCATTTTTATCACTAGAGGATGGAGTTCATAGAATTTAAGACATTCATCTCTCTTCTGTCCTCTTTACATCTGTCAAAATTGTAAATATACCAGGGCAGTAATATAAGGATTCTCAGTCCTCGGTCTCTCTTCATCTGTGACCAAAAGGCCGCTGTTTAATTTCACCGGAAGTCAGTGGCTTTGGCTTGGACTATAAAATAGAGGACTGGAATGCTGAAGGCATCAAATGGCTCAGGAGAGGATAGCAAATGATAGCTAGACTATATTGCAATTGGTCCTTTATTTCATCATGAGAATTTTATGTTAGGAAAAGACTTGAAGTGAAGGGTTGGAAATAAGGAAACTACTGAAGAGATTTCTGTATATACATATACTGTCTCACTGAATATCTATGGAAGAAGTATAAAGTAGCTTCTATCCTGCAGAGGTAGTATCTTGATAAAATCTGCATATACAACTGTATGTTCGGCCTCCAGATTATTCTGTTCCTGTTCCTTTGATGCCTTTGATATTGTGTGTAAATTAATTCGTCTTTAGTTTTTGTTTTACACTGACAAAGATCATAGAAGATCTCCAATCTTGATTCGAGATTTATTGCATTAACACAAAGGCACAACAGTGATCACAGTACTCCACCTTGCTCTACAGAGCTGCTAAAAGCATTGAATAACATGGCTTGCACGTTTTTTATCCCATTTTTTACAGGCATGTCATCCTTGTTGAGAAGTCTGTGATAAATATGTACTTTGCTTAAAGTGTTCTAACAGGCTCTTTTTGCAATAAAAATGGCATTTCAGACTGAAAATATAGCTTTAATAGTCATGTTGTTTGAGAAAAAGGAGTTTGCATGGGCTGCCTGAAGATCTGGAATCCCTCTTTGTGTGTGCATGTGATAGGTATGTGATACTATGCTTATGTGGGAATATGCACTGCGTTGGGCAAGTTTTTGATCTCACTGATCTCAGCCAGTTACTGCATGAAGTTATCATAAATGCAGTTTAAATCAGACTCAGGAGTAGTATGCATAGGTAACATGAAGTATCACTAAGGTCCAGATGTGCAACTGCTGTGTAATGACACTGACCCTTCTGAGGGCAATGAAACAATGCCAGTTTGTGTGATCTGGGTATTGAGCTCTAAACTTCCATGTGCAGTAAAAATACACAGTAACTCCTCTGCCTGAGTACAAGTAACCTCCAGACATCATCCTGATCATTATTTTAATGGGTATCCCAGGTTGTTTGTAGACTTAATTTCTTTGTTTTTCTCTTTTCTTAGTGTTGGAGCACTCGTGGGCCTGTCGATAGCAGCGGTGGTCCTCTTTGCTTTTATCATCACTGTGTGTGTTCTCTGTTACTTGTTTATCAGCACAAAGCCACACAGCAAACTGGATAGTGGTTTAAGCTTACAGATGGCAGGTAAGACCAATTTTTATTGACATGCAGTATCTCCTGCAGAGGAAAAACCTTATACTGTTATTAAATGGATGTGGAGGAATCCAACAGCACGTATTTTCTTTCTGATGGGGACCTAGTAATAGTAGTAGTCAAGCTGTACGACTGTTTTACTTTCTGAATGAAATCTGTGCCAAGCTCAAATGAAAAAATTTAGCACAAGCTCAGTATATTTATTTAATAGTAGGAAGAGTGTAAGACTTCTCAATACTGAGTAAGGGTGCAACAAATAAGTCCCTTTATCAGGAAGAGACTTAATGAGTTAGTTGCTCTGGATTTCCTGTCAAGAATACATAAACATATAGTAGTGATTTAATTCTGGGAATAAGAATGTCAAAAGAGATTTTAAGTGTATTTTCTTGTGACAGGAAGAGATCATTCTTTTTTCCTTTCTTTCTGACATAGGATCCAGTCTTTGAAATCTAAGACTCTTTGCTTCAATCCCAGTAGTCCATACCTTTGTGCCCAAACTGTGTTGGCAGAGACCAGCAGGAACAGTGCATGTAGCCAGTGCTAGCCCGCTGGCATGGGAAAACCTGTTGCTGCTGCTACATTTCACTACATTTGTGAGATCTGACTGGAAGTTTTGGTGGCAGGATGGGATGTGATAAGTTTCACTCTGTGTCTTGGACTTCCTAAATGTTTAAATGTGACTTCAGTAGTTCAATAAGTAAAGTTGTAGGAAGCAAGGTGAATGTCGTACTTATTTAGGCTTTGGAAGTTGAACAAGTTGAAAAAGGGGAATAATTCTTGGAAAAAAGTTCCCTCACCTCAAATTCTTTTTTTTTTTGGTACTAGTTTTTAAAATGCTTCCATACCTGCATGGCAATAAATGACCAATGAGTTACTGTCATTATAGTCTATTGTACAGCAGTAAGCCCACTCCTAAGTGTCTAGTTAACACAGTCTACTTCACAGACTGTTTCTTCCTATGTCTTGTTTTCTTCTCCAGAGAATGCAGGCTTTGGTCTAAAAATGGTTCATAGGGCGATCAAGAAACACAAAGCCTCCCTTTGGAGCTACATAAGCTGAGCAAGCTACCGAAGTGAAAGTCACACATTCAGCAAATCTGCAAATCGAAAACTTCACACCTGTCCTGAAGAGAGAGAGTGGAAATAAGACCTGGTACCTAGAACGGCCTAAATGAACTCTTGGGTGGGATGAACAAAATGCCTAGTGATCTTTTGCAAGATGGTTGTGTTCTAATTATAAACTGGCATTATGCTTTTGAAAGTGTTGCTGTTTAACTTCTTCCCTCAGGTTTTCCTGCTATGGCATCAGCTCCTAATTCATTGCCAGGACAGCAGTGCTGTTTTTCTTATGTTTTGTATTTTTGTGCCAGACATGTTTGGCATATGGGGAGCTGGGAAGGAGGCAGGTGCTGTTGCACCACTGCTGCCAAGTGATTCCATCTTTCTCTACCGACTCGAACCCTGCTGCAAAACCACATCCTGCTTTGGCATTAGAGATTGTTCCTCTCTTCCTGTCGTGAGGTGAACAGCATTCCAAGCTCCTCCACTGATGACCCAGCATTCACCTAGGCATCCTGTCTCTTGTGACGCCAGGTGTTACGACTCCAGGAAGCTGAGAGATCTTTGCTTTTTCCTAACCATCTCCTGTGTTGTTTTGAGCTTTATTGAGCTGCATTCTTTGTATTGAAACACTGTTTTGACTTTGCTCTCATCCTGTCTTTTTCACTTTTATTATTCTGCTTCTTCAGCTGCTCTGAATGACAATTATTTCACATCTAAATTCTGATAGCTTTAGCTGTTGATGAGGTGGGTTGCCAGAAATTGAAAGCCAGTTGCTTTGCCAAGGTTGAGAGATCTTTGAAAATGTTGAAGGATTTTGTTGACAAGCCTGAGTGCTTATCTTCATCATACTTGGGTTTCCTTTGCATGGAAGTCATGCAAGGTCTGAGTATCTTATGAGATGACTGGTTAGCTGCTTTCAGGCCTTGGAAACAATAAAAGCAGCCTCTCTCCTCTTCTTTCAGTTCTTCTGAGATTTGAGCATAATCATATAAAGGAAATAAAATTGAATTTAAAAAATTAAAACAGTTTTTAGAAGCTTCAGGAAATTTTAGGCCTGAGGACCATGAGTTTTAACTGTGAACTCAGTTCAACCTGTTTTTTTCTGAACTAGCGTAGTCTTGCCTTTAGATGAAGGCTGTGTCACACGTTGGGTGTTGTGCAACATCTATACCCCTGGAGCATTCAGAGAGCACTCATTTATGAAAGCAATATTTTTTATTATATTCAATTTCACCCATAATATATCAGCGCAGTTGGAGTTTTGTATTTCATTAAACATACAATTGATTATTGTATGCCTTTCCTCCCTCATGTAATGGTCAAAGTTGGTCATTGTTCTGTGGGCTCGTCCAAGATCTCCTAAATATAGAAGTGGAATTTTTGAATTTTTACAGAAATAATTTCAAGAGCAATCATAAATCTGACAATAAAATGGATGTGCAGCCTTTGTTAAGGTTCCTGATTCTGCAAAAGCCAGATCAGCTGGTATTTGCCTCTATTTAGTCTTGAACAAATGGTCTTCAATAGCATCAACACAGATATTGCATACGGGGTTCCTGAGTTAGCTAAGTATGTTTTTAGCCCTACCAAAAATTAGCATTTTAATCTGTGAACTGAATTTCAGGAAAATGAGCCCGGAAGCTGGTGTAGATAAGGAGTAACTACGTAAATGTTAGTGGAGTTATACTCATTTCTGTTTTTAGTATCATAGTGTAGAGTGCAGAGTAGCTCCGTTATATGCAAGACAGTGTGTACAGGCAAACAAGAAGATCCCATATCTCAAGGAGTTTACAGTCTAGTTTTTTAACAGATCTAGTATTTCTCAATAAAAAGCAGCAACATACTTTATTTACCTCTTTCAATGAAATCCTGTCCTTTTATAGGCAAAATCTCAGCTCTTTATACATTGGTTTCGTGTTGTTTGCACTCTGCCTCAGAATGTGAGATTCACCTAGGATTTGGCTTGTGTGTTAATGGTCTGCCTTCCTGAAGTATCAAAGTGCTTCACAGTTTTTCCTCTATTTATCTCACAGCTACCTTTCTGAAGAAGGGAGATGCTATTAGCTGCATCTCACAAGGAGACAGAACTGCAGGGAAGTGTCATATTTTTGATGCTTTGCATGTCAGTTTAGACATTAATGTCCAGTGGAATTTTGAAACGACATCACTAACCGGAAGACTTTTGTCCTTTTGCTTATGATACCTCTAAAAACACAGCTCTAAGACTAGCTTGACACAGGAATTCTGTGGTACACAGAAGTGAGCCAGGCTTTTTGAGACCCAGCTGAATATTCAAATCATTGGAGCATACTTTTTCTTAGCATAGTGAACTTGCTTTTTAATCATACAAGTAGCTCAGTAAGCTCTTTCTGAGAGAGAGGATTTTTCTTTGAACTCATTGTAGGTGTTTCTGTTTCTCCCATGTGAAGGTTGGAGAACTATAAAAGTGTTTCTTCTTGTTAAACAAAGGCCCCAAAGAACTCCAAGCCCTGAGAATGCAGACATTATGGATTTTCCCAAGATGAAAGGAAATTTGGTCATATGCTTTGTTCTCCTTTTAACCAAAAAACTTATCTTTGTGCAAAAGGTTTATCCTCTTCAAGATGTAGGGAACTGGAGAGTCCAAAGATTGCAAGTGTTTTGTTAATGCTGAGTGAACAATGCTGGAGTGTCTAGGGCAGATGAGGAGGACTGAGTAAAGATTGCATGAATGTCAGGAGTGGTAAACAGGTGGGAAAGGAGGAATCTAGAGGCATATCTGCTGCTCAGCGCTGGGAGAGGGTACGGTGCACATATGCTTCCCTCAAACAGGCAGCTGGTGGGAGAGAAGGGGCCATCTGTGCTGGCCCCTTAGAATGGGTTTTGCCATCAGAGATAAAAAGGTAGATAGAGACTCTCCACCTTGCTGACCCAAACAGCTTGTAAACACATTTTCTGAGTTGTCCCTGTATTTCTGCCAGCATTAGTCTGGGAGGACCTTTGGAGTGAGGTGTCCTATACCATTGCAAAGTGAGAATAGCGAATTACGTTTTATGATGGTAACTAACATTTTCCTTTAAAACTTAGCACAGGAAGACCTCTGTAATGCATTCAGAGTCAGACAGCAGGGACCTTTGGGTTGGAGTGCGAAGAGAACTGTGGCCTTGTAAATTACTCATAAGTGCTGGGAAAAATGTGCTTTAATAGAAGAGATTAATTCCTTGTTCTTACAAAGCAGTGACATCATAGTATGCAAAAGTTCATGGTTTCATTTCATAATAAAGAAAAACTCAGCTTGAAAAATAGTCAGATGACCTTCCTGTCCCTGTTTCTGTCCTAAATTAAAGATTCCTAATGGGGCACTATTCAAATATACGAAACATTCAGATATTTTGATGAAAAAGCACCAAAGTCTCACACTTCCTCCTCCTTAGCTCAGCAGAATTATCTGACTCTATTGGTTCCAAAACCAGATAGCTGCTGTCTGAATTCAGAGAAACTGTGCTTGATTTTTGGAGTGTGCATGGATAGCTTTGATAGGTTTATCAATAGTTTCCACTAAATGGTCTTTCTGCAGCTGGCCTTAAATTTTCCCCAGTTAGGCTACTTTTCTCTTTGCCAGCCATCTGCCTCAGGTATTTGTATATAGGAAAAATCAACCAAATGGGCTTAACTATTAAAAAAAAAAAAGATTTTTTTTTTCTTTAGGAAATTAAGAAATTTCCTATTTTGGAGCTGGGAATTCAGATTTAGTGGAAGGGGTAGCATTAGCTCAAAGTTATCTCACTAGGAAAGATTAAATTTGGAAATATTTGAATTGGACTCATTATCTATTAAAGTTCCTAAGCTTCTAGCAGTGATTTTTTTTTTTGCAGCCATTAAGAGTCTTTTTTTTTACTGCAAAGATACCCATAGATGCTGTAAGCTGGTTTAGATATGAAATCTAGACAAGCTTAAAAACAGGGTGCTTTCCTCTATAAATGATTAGGAATTTTTTTTTTTTCACTTTTTTGTGGGGCTTTTGGATCACAGCTGAAATAACTTACTGAAAAAACTTCGTGTCAACTAAGATCTTGGCTTAAATATTTTGGTACAGATTTTTTTAAATGTTAAGCTATCAAATCCCATTTTGATATTTTGAAACCAAACTTCAGTTGTTTTCAATTCAAACAAAATAAAATACAACTTTCAGAGCACCTCAAAAACCAAATAATTCCTTTGCCCAATTTGCTTTGTTTCAGGCTTTTAAATGAAAATATTAGAATTTGCAAGTCTTCATCCCTATTGGATATAGGGAACCTTTTTTAATCCCTTCCCTACACATTTTCTTGGACAGAAGTACCCTCCCCAGTTATGCTCATGTTCTTTTCTCTTTGTTCTCTGTGTTGGCCCAAGCAGTGGGAAAGTGGAAAATGAGGTCAAAGACAGTGTTGGACTAGAGGCTAATGGGAAACATGGGGAAACAGCCTGGGAGGAAGACTGATGAGCTCCACAAGGAGACTTAGATGAGAAGATGGAGCAGGGAGAGGTTTTGGAGCCAGTAGGTAAAGGAGAAACTGCAACTGAACAAGGACTTGGGTGTGCCTGGGAGCACGTAGAAGAGGGACCGGGCTAATGGGGTCAAAAGCAGCAGAGCAGGGAGGCAACGATGCCGCAGGGGATGGAGAAGCTCCTGAGAGGGCCAGGGAGTGGAACAATGGCTGTGGGTGGGCTGGAGAGCTTGGAGAGAGGTACGAAGAGGGAGCCTTGCAGGTGGGAAGCATGCACAGGGTTGGAACAACTAGAGATTTAGAGCAGAGAAAAGAGATCGGAGGGACTCAAAGTATGAACTGAGCTGATTGTTCATGGAGACAGGGACTAGCATGGGAAGCATAGTAGCAGAAAATTAGGACTGGAAACAGAGTCAGGAAAGCGGGAAGGGAATGAAAGAATTAATATAAGGTAAGAAAGAAAAGAAATTAAGTTCAAAGTGTGGTCAGAAAAGTTTTTCCTTCTAGAGATTTGCTTTTTTTGCTGTCAGCAGGTATCAGTGATACTACTGGCAAAGTATTGTTCTTCTCCCTTCCTGACAGTGTCCCACTGCTTTTGCTTTGGTTATTCTGATCAGTTGGGCAAACTCAAGTTGTCGGCACTGAACCTAAAGATTCCAGCTCTTCTGCTCCAACCAGGTGTCTGTATCTGTCACCAGTTACCTGGTGGAATTGTAATGAACTATTTTTATCTTAACCTAGGAAGTTGGGCTCTGAAAAACAATATTTAAATACTACTCCAAGCACTACAAATCCAAGCACTCAAAAGATGGGAGTTGCCAGCACTTAAGATTTTCTGGACAACTGGTGAAATGCCTAACTAAAAATGGCTTTATCTGTACCTGTCATCCCTTCTATCTTTCTGAAAAACAATGGTGACACTCCTTTCATGCAAAGAAGTATTGTGAGCCTCCCCCCACGCAGTGCTTTGGGATCACGGGGTGGAAGGTGCAGTGAAGGCAATAGTGACTGATCATGTTTGGAGAGGGGTGAAAGTTTGAGGTTTCTGATCTGTTTTCTTGAATACGGGAGATTTTTCTGCCACTTCTTCTAGGGAGAGATTTCCTGATTTCCTGCTATAGGTCCTACTTATACCACTTGCTGCTACCTTAAACTGTTCTTCATCTTGACATTTATTCCTTTTTCACACAAGTAAGTTAATAATTGCAGCCTCTTACAGGTTCAGGAATGGAAAATGGAATAGCTTTGTTCTATCCCATCCTCTAAAGATTGTAGAGGAAGATTCCAGGAACTGTGTTTTTTCTAGTGCAGTGGGCACATCTATGTTTTACTACTTGCAACTAAAGGAAGAATAATGCTGTTAGTTTTACTAAAAATGCTTTTGTTTTACAGACAGTGAGACTAGAGGGAGTTCAATATGTTAAAAAACAGAGGCACTGGATGGATTCTACCAATGCTGTAATGAAAACAGGTACAGTGAGAACATTTCCTTTCATCTTACTCTATTGTATTTGTGTACCTTCTGCTCTGTTTTAGATGTGATGATGCAGATACGATAAGCATTTTTCAAAATGCCATGATTCTTTATGTGGGTATTTAGCTTTCTGAAAAGCACTAGCAAACTGTCTGTTTGATTTACTTATACATTGCCCTGATGCTGCCCTTGCACAGGGAAGTATCTGCAGAGACTCAACAGAGTACTTCCACTGAGAAATTTCTTCTTGATTTACTTGAATACTCATTCATGGTTGTGTGCCAGAGAAGATTACATTTCCCTTATGCTGTCTTTGTCCTTTCCCTGATGCTGTCCAGGATGCACCAGAGCTTACTAAGGAGGCAGCCATCGTAACTTATCTTTCAAAAGAAATTCTTTAGCGATGAACTGCTAGAAAGGCTCCTATGTGACAAAGGGTAAGAGCAGTGAAGTATCTGGTGGGTAGTTTAGTCATATTCTGGTTCTTGGGGATGCTACCTACAAGTGCTGAGTCAAGTCTGATAGAGAATTAAAGAGCATTATCTTGCAAAAAATGGATTTTCATATGCTGACTTGATTTTTATGCTGAAATCATGTTTAAAAGTCAAACTGCCTATGGTACACACCATACAAAATAATATTTCAAATGTATGCTAGTACGGATAAATTGTTCTTCAGACTTATAAGGAATTTATGAATAATGCAGAAGACTTCAGATGGCATGAAACTTGCATTTTACTTTCTGCAGGGGGTAAAAGCTCATGGCTAATCAGTCAGAGAATGTGAGAATAGCCATAGATCAGCAATGTCTGTCACGGGAAAAAAAAGTGGGCCTGTTTGCTCAGCAGTTGTTCTTAGTTCAGCAGGAAAGTAAATGTGTCAGAGTTCCCTGCTTCGTGTATTTTCTCTTGTACCCTTAAAAAAAGCCTTCCTGTGCATCGTAAGTGCAAATGCGTCTTTCTCAGTGTTCTTTATTATTGGCATAACAGGTTGGTTTGGGCTGCTTGTCCTCATGAAAATACTTAAGTGTAATAAAACTAATTTTGAAACTCCTAACCACCTCCACACATTTTTTTTCTGCTGTTGCAAATGAAGTGGCTTGTGGGAGAAAAATGCCATGGGAAGACTAAAAAGGATCCTGCAGTCAGAAAGCCGTCTGTAGTGAGAAAATCCAAAAATATCTGAGGCAGACACTAAGTACTGAGATGAGACCTCAATTCAGGTTTGTGAATGTGGCATTGCTTTTTGAAGGCCATGAGCCTCTCATTTCCTCATGCTTCAGTTTGCCTGCCTTCCACCGTGTTACAGAGACTAATGTTTATGGAGTGCCCTGAAGTGTAGCCTGCTAACCACTGTTGCTTACAGGAAGAGAGAAACAGAGGGAGAGAATTGAAAGGCCAGCTGCAAAGGACTTTTTTGTTGGGTTTGAATGCATGCATTATATAAAGACCAAAAAATTTTGAAGCTTTTTGTGTGGATTAATTATCAAGTTCTTTTTTGATGGCAAAATGAGGCTGGCATTATCATGAAGACTCAAAATACTTGAGATGTCTTTTTGGGCTAAAACCAGGAAAACTATGCTGTTAGCCTGTGAGCCTTTTTGCTTCCAGATCCAGAATGGAGCAGCTGAGAACTTTCTGTGAAATGAAAAGAGTGGCAACGATCTTTTCTGAACTTCAACAGATAACCTGGTTAAGTGTTGGTAGAAATTCTAGGTCTCTAGTTGTTTTTTGTCCTCTGCTTTTCATGACTGCTTGTTGCAGATTTCATGCCCTTGCCTGTTATGGGGAGCCACTTCACAGTGCAGTGATAAGTCAGAGAGTCCATTAGTGGCTGCAAACCTTCCACTGCTGTGAGAAAGCTACATGTAGCAATTAGATTTGATTTAGCATTCATGCTTCTTCTGCCAAATTCATTGGGCTTTAATTAGGAACAGGACTTCCTACACCCTTGCAACTGCTGTAGTTCAGCATACAATACAAGCTTGTTTGCATGTTCTTTTCCAGCAAAAGGATGAACACAACTCTTAGCTTTAAAAAGGCAAAGCAGAGGAACTAGGCAGCTGTAGACATCACTTCTAACTTGGAGTGATAACATATCAAATTATTAAACAATCAAGTTACACACAAGAAAAATCTGACACAGATTTCATGAAGACAAGTCATGACAAACCAGACTAATTTCTCTCTTTGTCAAGGTAATTTTGCCTGTCAGATAAATAGGAACAAGTGGCTATGACTTACAGGTCTTTATGAAAATGCAGTCAAAGAGGAGTTTTCAGTGGCTCATTCTCAAACACATTTTTGGAGGGAAGGATGTCTTGGTACTCTATTCCAGTTGAGTAGTAAGAGCTTGGCTGAAAGAGTAAAGAGCATATATATAAAATGTATGGATAACACCACCCTGGGAAGGGTTGTAAGGCTCTGGGAGATAAAAATGCCTGTCAGAATTATCTCAGTGCCCTGGAGAAATGGTCTGAAATCAAAAAGGTGAAATACATTAAAGATAAAAGCAAAGTACTGTACTTTAAAAGGAGAAATTAAATCCTCAAATATACCTAAGGATGAATAACTAAGTAATTTGGGGAAAAAATATCTGGGGATTTAAACAGGGTATTGATATTCTGGGCTCTTCTTTTAGTCTGGCATACTAAAGAGGGAAACTGTATATACAATGTAAGATAATAATTTGCTCCAGTTAGTGCTGGTAGTGCCTCTGTTACATTAATTCTCTTAGGTGTTGACATACTGGAGAAGCAAGAAAACTGAGAAAATTATAAAGGTTTTGGAACAGCAGGACAGGCTTAAACTGGCTTAAGTCTAGAAAAGAAAAGATGAGTGACAGTGTTAAGTTGTGTAAAATAGAGGACAGTGATTATTTTTCATGTCTGCAGCAGGCAGGGTAAGTAGTACACTGAATTTCACATTGAAGTAGATCCAGATTTAGTTATAGAAAATCTTCCAAACTAAAAGGGTAGAAGCAGTACTGGACCAGCCAATGAGGCAACTTTTGCAACTTTCTTCCAAGGGCATCTTGAACAGGCTAGACGCACACTTGTTAAAGTGAGAAAGATGAAGGATCTCTAAAGCCTTAGTATGTGTGGGGCTGTGAGTTAACCCCAGGCATCCATTAGGTCTCACCAGCAGCCTCTGGCTTTTGCTAGACTGTGTCCAGGTCTCGGGAGGAAATGTTTATCAAGCTGCTCTGAGTAGAGACAGTCCTGGGTGCTGTGTCAGGCTGTGTGTGGGTCTGCCCCCTAGTCTGGAGTAAAAGTGATGGCCGTAATAGGAACCCCTGAGCTCCCTTCTGATATGGTATTTAATCATAAATGCTGTGTGTGGAGATAGACTAGAATATTTCAGCTGGAAGGGACCTACAACAATCATCTTGTCTAACTGCCTGACCACTTCAGGGCTAACCAAAAGTTAAAGCAAATTATTAAGGGCACTCTCCAAATGCCTCTTAAACACTGACAGGCATGGGGCATCGACCACCATTCTAGGAAGACCATTCCAGTGTTTGACCACCCT
>VZTL01027056.1:756-24837 GCA_013400535.1 Scopus umbretta | reverse complement strand
TCCAGTCTAAATCTCCCCTGGTGATATTTTAAATTTCTCTCTTATGAAAGTCAAAGGAAAAAAAAAAAAAAAAAAAAAGAGTGCCAGAACTCTAAAGATTATCTACAAAACTGTTGCAGTTTGGTCTTCACAGATCAACCACTGGCTGATATGAACAATTGTGTCCTCTAAGGAGAAAGATTTGATTCTCTCACTGGCTGTCAATATGAACCATTTGGAACCATCTCACAATGTGGTGGCTACAGCAGAGGTAAATGGAAAAGACAACACCAAATCACTTCAGTTTCCATTTGACTTGGGATTTGGGAATATCACTTTTCTGCAACACATCAGCTGTTGAGAGTGTGACTTCTTCCACAACCAACTGTTTAGTCTGTCACAGTTTATCTACTCCCAGATGTAAATGTGCGGAGAAAGATCACAAAGGACCACCACTAAAGTGCTGCTTGGAAAATTTACTAGATTTGCATGTCTTGTTATTTAATGTGCACAAGACCATGTAGGTCTCCCCAGATGTTTTTAATGTTTTGAATTCTTTGTGGTTTATCTCTACAGCTGTTCAGAAAATTCAAGAATTCAGAACTCTGGACAAAGTTATTGATTAGCTGTGACTGATCACCTGGAATCACACTTTATGATTTGTTTCTGGTGCTTATGACATGTACCATGATTCATGAACACTTCTGGGCTTGTTTTTACTATATAATTTCTCATGTACCTGACATTTAAAGTTGCCTTCCTACTAAACATGTTTACCAGAGAACTTCAATTCTTCAAGCATTCACTTAAATTGCATAACATGGGGAGGTAAGTGTGGCTAAAAAGCTTTAGTTATAAAACAGAGTGGAAAATCATAGAATCTCTTTCTTTTTATTATTGTCATTTCCACTTTGAAGCTACCATGTACAGAATGAACAGAAGCTATTTATAGTTTTATTTCATCAAGCCTTTAAACAGAGTGTTTAAGGATCTCTCTATAAGGTTTAAGCAGAAACATGAAAGTAAATTATTTTCTCTGTCAGATACATTTCTTCACTCCTTTAACTTTTTACATTAATGTCAGAATTAAGTTGCTCTATAAACATCTTTCCTTTTGGAAGCTGTATATCCACTGCTTTTTGTGACATTAATGAAACATACTTGCTGTTCTAATAGAAATAGACTCAAACCATGACCCTGTGCCAAAATACAAGATATAAAAAAAAAAAAAAAAAATTCATTATCTCCTTAGTCACCACATTCAGGTCATTAGCAAAATTGATTTTTCCAACACTGTCTACAGCATTCTTTGTAGCAAAACACTGATTACATGTTTTACAGTAGATGCAAGAAGTATTTCTACCAGTTCTTCTGATGTAAGAATGTGTTAATGTGTGTTCAATGCTTATTACCCCTCAGCTATCAAATAGGCTTGTTCATCTAGTGATGATATGACCTGCTTGACTGATCGTCTTTAACCCAGTACAAATAAGATTTTAAAGAAAATTTTGCTATGCAAGTGTCCTTAGGATTCTATATGGAAATCACTGGTAGTTTTTGATTTAATGGAGGAAAGAGAAGTCTGCTAATTGTGTTATAACCTACCTCAAGACCAGTAAATTATATTTTTATTTTCATTGTTTCCTTCCATCTTTACATATGTCTTTATTTTAAAATGAAACCTGCAAAAGCTATTGATTTTTAAAGTTTTCAGCACCATAATTCAGTAATTTTTAATCTCTTAATAGTGCAGATATTGCAGAATGGAGATAATTGGTAGTTGTTCTATGTGGTTATTACTGTTAATTCCAAGCAATCATTTCAATTGCTGAACTGCTTTACTGTGTTGTGTACTCTACATAAATGTTAACACTTTTCAAACACAATGGTTGCTTTGTTAATTTTATTTACAGCTCTTTGCCAATTTTCCCAGGGTACCTTAGTGAGTGCATTTGAAATGTTTTGATGGTTCTCACTTCAGTGAATTTGGAAAACTGCCTTTTTTTTTAATGCTACGAGTAAAGCTTTAAATATTGTACATGCCAGGCCCTATCCACTGAAAAGAAAAAAAAAAAAAGAAAAGAATGTTGAATTGTGAATACAGTTTTGACATAGCCCTGAAAAAATGCTGTTTATAATACTGTTACACAGTTTAACCCATAAAAGACTTTAAGAGCATTTAGTTTTGTGTTGGGTGTACTGGAGCTAAGTATTTATTTTGACATTTGCTTATAACACTGAATATACTTTAGTATTTTCCAAGAAGACTGTACCATCATTTAAGAGATTGATCTGTGCAACAGGAGAGAGAGAGAAAAGAACATTACTCCCAGCCCTTACACAGCTACAGAAGGACTTGTGCTACAGCAATTTGTGTTTAGGGATCTCTCTATAAGGTTTAAACAGAAACATGTAAGTAAATTATTTTCTCTGTGTTAGATATATTTCTTCACTCCTTTAACTTTTTACATTAATGTCAGAATTACATTGGTCTGTGAACAATTCAAGTTCATTATAAATGGAACAATCTTTTTAATTTTACTTCATCAGTGTTGCCCCATAGTAATAATTAATTACAGTGTACTGTCTTAGACCTTAATCTCTCTTTTCCTTCACACACAATCTTTTTCTCCATATCAAAACTTGCCTCCCACTTCTTTTACCCACAGACAGACAAAGCAATCCTCACTGCTGTTCGTGTTTTGACGATCAAGCTCACTGGATTGTAGAAATCTCAGGTGCTACTTACCTTACATAGGGCTGTATATCCTTTCTAGGTACTTCCTTTTTGGTGAGTGATACGAAATAATCTTTCAGTGGAAAGAAATTAGGATTAGATTAATCTGATCTATTAACACATCTACTATATGATGCTAAGAACTATGATGCAGAAATTTTTATTTCTTTCCATTTATTAAGAGGTTCCACCTGAGTTTTATAAACCTTAATTTTATTAGATTTTTATTGCTATTCCTTCTCAGTCTTTTTCTGTCTAGATCTCATAACGTTCTTCTGCAATATGTATAAAACTATTAAAAAATTTTAAAGAGGAAACAACTACACAGTTGTATATATTGGACTTAAAAGCTTTCAGAGGGAAGATTCTGGGTCTAAGCCATTATATATGCTCAAATTATAGCGAAATGACGAATTAACCTATGGATTCTGTATTCATTCTAAGCAAATACATGAATGCAGATATGTAGCCCAAACAAGGGACTTTACCACCTGTTTTCCTGTCTCTTTCTCTAACTAATGAGCATGTAACTATAAGCATGTAACTATTTCTACCAAAGAGAACTTGAAAAAAATGAGTGCTAATTCAATGATAATGGAAAAAATTCACTTAACTGAGGGAGAAAAAAGAGTAGGGAGATACACTCCATATTCCTCTGTTCAAATCAGGTGCTTAACAACAGAATAGTAGCTTCATTGGAGTGAAGGAACACATGTTTCAATTATTTTAGATTGATTTGTTTTTCAGCAAGTTCTAAACCTCATTGCAGCAAAAATAAATCTCAGGACCTTCTTTTTTCATGTTATGAAACTCTTGGGGGTTTGGCTTAGCCAGACACTTTTTGGGAGTCCTAATTGCTGTCAGCAAGTGAGTCAGTGTCCAACAGACAGAGCTTGTTGAAGCTAATGGGTTTGTCAAACAGAGTTTCAGGCTGAATGAAAGGAACAATTAAGTCTTTTTATGTTTCAAAGATAGCTGGAAGCAATGGAATAATCATCCAAGGCAAATAGTAGATCAGAGTTAGTTTGAACACAGGTTTTGGACATCTGAATAGATTAAATTATGTCAATTCTATCTGTCCTGATTTTTAACATAGTTACAAACATGTGACAAATATAAAAATTTATGTTACAACTTCTAGGTAAATAAGGGCGAAGCATCCTGGCTTTAAAAGCTCATTTCTTAGTGAATAGTCAGCACACATACTTCTAAATGCACTGCCTGCTTAGTTTTACACAGTTGATGTGGTGTGATCTGTGTCCCTTTTAATGCTTTAAATATTGCCTCTGTATACACTTATGAGCCTGACTGAGTGTGATACTTCCCTGTTTAAAGTTGCAGGCATTAGGCATTTCTATAGCAAAAAGATGGGTTTTAGAGGCAGGAGGCTGGGAAGGACCTGAAGTAACTGTCAATGTCAGTGTTCAGAGGTGCAAAGCTTTTTGGGTGAAGAGTCCTCTGCCTCTCAGATTGGGGTGCAAAGAAATTGTGTCCTCTTTTATTTCATTTGCAACTGGGAAAAGAGTAACTGGGTTCATATTCCTGTTGCAAATAAACAAGCCTATGTATGCAGGGAGTACATCTTTGGTATGCAACGAATTCATCCTCCTAGCAGAAGCAATCCTTCCTGACTGAGTATTAGCCAGCTACTCAGTCCAGCTTGGTAATCTGTCTATAAAGCTGCAGCCAACATTACCTTCCTTGCCTGCTCACTTTTACTGTTCACTTGCTGGCAAACCTTTACTATTCTACTAAGTTTAATTTTCCAAGATTGTTGTTTTGAAGGCCCTGCACAAATGTCTGCATAGACTTTAATAAACTCACTTAGGTGAGCAAGCATTTCTCATCTTGAGTGAAGCTTGAAGAGTCTGGCCAGGAGAGAACAGCAGGTTTTTTTCTACAGAAAATTTTGCTGCTATGCATTAAGTAGTATTCCCTGACCTCTTTTCATTAGTAGATCTATTTTTCCTGACAGACAGCTTTGAGTCTTGCCACAGCCTGAGATGAGAGCAGACACAAATATTCATTTCACTTATATATCAAATTCCTAACACACAGGAACATGCTAACCACAAAACAGGCAGTGAGTGACACATCCAATGTTATGCTGTATATGTGTGTTTGTTTATTTACTTATTTATCAGTAATGTCAATATATTTGCTCCTTTGCAGTTTTGGTCCCTGGAACATAGCAGGAACATGTGCACATACACTTTCAAGCTCCATCAGGCAGGAAATTCAATACTCTAAAGCAAACATTGTTCCATATACATTTTTTATTTCCTGTCATTGTCTTAACTGCTGCAGAAATACAAGTAACTGATCTGAAGGACATTATTCCACATTTATTGATTTGTGGATGGAATCACAGAGTTTTACTGGGGCATGAGATTGTGCCCCAGTACACAGTCTGCAGGGTTTAGCATTGCAGGTATTCACTACCCATTAAAAAGCCTCTCATGGGCTCCAATATCTGGTCTTATGTACAATACTAAACCTGTGATTCTATAACATGAGAATTATGTTTGGTTGGTTGTGGTTTGTTTTTTTTTTTTAATATATTATGTGACTGAAAGTCTAGATAATGGAAAGATGTATAATATTTTCTGCTTAAAAAATACTGTTCTAACTGCAATTGTGGTTAGGATGACTAAGGTAAAAGACAGAAACTGGATTTATCCCGAGTGCATCAATTTCTTGAGGAGAAGAACACTGAAAAGCTGTACTTCCTTTACACTCATTTTACACTGATGAAGCAGAGATGACGAAATGATGATAATTCACTTCAACATACTACCTGCTTGCTTTCATCGTGAAAATACCTCTAATATAAGGAAAAGGGTGTTCACATCCCCTATACATAGGCTCCTAACAGTAATATCTGTGCTTTGAGCATCTGTATCTTGCTGATGATTGATAACATTCCTCCAGACTGGGGATATTGTTTGACCTCTGGGAGGAACATCTTCACTGAAAAGAACAGAATAATGTAGGAGAAGAGCTTTTGAGTTTGTTGCACCTACAGAAAGTATCTGAAATTAGGTGGTGTAACTGCCTGCCCAAATACGTTTCCTGCAGCAATATGTATCTTGATTATAAACTTTGTTCAGCTTCATATTCTATTCATTTCATTAAGATTAGGTTCACTGAAGGGAGGAGGTGAAAATCAGAGGTAAGAAATTATATTCTTCCTTCTCTTGTTTCTGAATCTCCTGTCTTCTCTGCTTTTTAAGTTCTTATATTTTCTTCTCCACAGCATGCCAGAAGTGCTTATAACTAGTAGGATAGCACTTTATTTGAATCAAAATAAATCTTTTTTACAGAATTTTTGCCCTTATAACACAAGAAATAGTCACCATCTTTGCTGCCTCCTGCTCTGAGTATATAACTGAGTTGTTCTAATAGTTATCTGGTTATATTAAAAAGGGGTTTTGTTTATTTTGGGGTTTTTTTTTTTAGTTTCCCTTTTATGACAATTTCTCACTTATTTCTAGTATTGGGATCACACAGGTATGTTTAAATTTTATGCCAGACAACTATTAATCAGATGATCAATGAGAAAAAAGTATATATATAAAAAAAAAAAGGTAGATTTTTTTATTCTCATCCAGGACCCTTTATCAGTAGGCTAGTCTAATACCACTACTTTTTTTCTAATATTCAGTTAAAAGTATGACAAGCATCATGCACACCCTGTGACTGTGACAGGTTTGAACTTCTCAGGCTCTTCTGACACTGGAGTATCTGAGTATCTTGTTAGGAATATAAGAAAGGAAGGGTACCCTCTCTGCTCTTTATGTTCTCTCTCCATTAGGCAGCCAGTGTCATTGGTTTTCTGGCCTGCTTTCTTAGGTTAAGTAGGCTGTAAATCATGTAAAACTCAGCTGAGCTTATTGCTGCACTAGGCGAATATTTAAAGCTATACCCAGCTATCAGTACTCATTTTCCTACTATGTAAAACCTGCATTTTACTCAAATTATTAGTCTTTGCATGGCAGGAAGCAAAACAGGTCTGCATTTAAATAGTCCTGTTAAGCCCCCTTGTTAAGAAAAGGGAATATCACACACATTTTTAAAAAGTTTTAAAAAGGAGGACCCTGGGAACAACCAACCAGTCAGGCTCACCTTAGTGCCCGGTAAGATCATGGAACAGACCCTCCTGGAAGATATGTCAAAACATGTAGAAGACAGGAGGTGATTAGAGACAGCCAACATGGCTTCACTAAGGGCAAATGATGTCTGACTAATCTAGTGGCCTTTTACAATGAAGCAACTGCAGTGGTGGACAAGAGAAGAGCTGTGTATGTCATCTACCTGGACTTCTATAAGGCCTTTGATACTGTCCCCCACAACACTCTTGCTGTTCAGTTGGAGAGGTATGGGTTTGATAGGTGGACTGTTTTTTGGGTAAGGAATTGGATGGATGGCCACACCCAAAGAGTTACAGTCAATGGCTCAATGTCAAAGTCAAACCCAATAAGGACCGGGGTCCCTCAAGGGGCTGTACTAGGACAAATGCTATTTAATATCTTCATCAATGATATAGACTGTGGGGCTGAATGCACCCTCAGCAAATGTATGGATGACACCAAGCTGAGTGGTACAGCTGATTCATTTGAGGGAAGGGATGCCATCCAGAGGGACCTTGACAGGCTTGAGGAGCAGGTCCATGTGAACCTCATGAAGTTCAATAAGGCCAAGTGCAAGGTCTTGCACCTGGGCTAGGGCAATCCCCAGTATCAATACAGAGTGGGAGATGGATTGAGAGTAGCCCTGCAGAGAAGGATACTAGTGGATGAGTCGACAATGTGTGTTTGCAGCCCAGAAGACCAACCATATCCTGGGCTGCATAAANGCAGCCCAGAAGACCAACCATATCCTGGGCTGCATAAAAAGAAGTGTGGTCAGCAGGCCAAGGGAGGTGGTTCTCCCCCTTTTCTCTACTCTGGTGAGACCCTACTTGGAGTACTGCATCCAGCTCTGGGGTCCCCAGTACAAGAAAGATCTGGACCTGTTAGAGCTGGTCCAGCAGAGGTCCATGAAAAGGATCACAGGTCTGGAACACTTATCCGATGAAGAAAGGCAGAGAGGGAGATGCCTGGAGAAGAGAAGGCTTGGAGAGACCTTATTGGAGCCTTTCAGTACTTAGAGAGGGTTAATAAGAAAGACGTGCAAAGACTTTTTACCAAGGCTTGTAGTGGCAGAACAAGGGACAGTGATTTTAAGCTGAAAGAGGATAGATTTAGATTGCATGTAAGGAAGAAATGTTTTGCAATGAGGGTAGTGAGACACTTGAACAGGTTGCCCAGAGAAATGGTTGCCCTATCATTAGAAGTGTTCAAGGTCAGGCTGAATGTGGCTTTGAGAAACCTGATCTAGTGAAAGAAGTCCCTGCATATGGCAAGGGGCTTGGACTAAATGATCTTTAAAGGTCCCTTCCAACCCAAACCATTCTATGATTCTGATTCTATGATTCTAAGACTCTATGATTCTTGTTCTACAAAGCTAAGGAGTTATTTTGTTTAAATTTATTTATATTTTGGGGGGAAAAGTTTAAAAACTTAGTGTTACTTTCATTGTCTGTAGAGCCATTACTGGGGCTTTATTGGTCTAAGAACAAAACAGTAAAAGCCCCTAAATTAAGGATCAAAGTGGGCTCAACCACAAATTCCCAGGAAAGAATGGCCTCGTCCCATGAGGAGCTGACCTTCTATGAGCTTTCCTACATCTCAGTCATTTCCTGTCCTCTGGCACAGCAGCAATTACAATAGGAAAAGGGATTTCAGTACTAAAAAGAGTAACAGAAAATTGCTGCAATCCAACACTGAAGGTTCAAAGTAAATTGTAAAAAGTAGGTTTTCAACAGTTGTTATGTGGTTAGAAGACAGAATTAGTAAGAAAATTAAGGATCTGGAAGCCATTGCCACAAACCAACACAGAGCAATATAGTATTTTCTGTAATTTTAAGCATGCGTGCTCTTTGCAGGATTTTTCTTTTTTATTGCTGCTTACTTAGCTATTTCTATACTATTAACCATGACATCGCATTGCTTCTAACCTGCACCCTAAGTTTGAACCTTACTGAGTATTATTCATGCTACTGTTCACACTCTAAGGACAGATGAAAAGTGAAGCCATACAAGGTCTCACAGGGACTAGGATGTGATACAGCAGGAAGCATTGGAAGAAACTATGGTTGATTCAGCCTAAAGGTGGCTTCCACCTTTTAAGAGTTATGTCTTAGATTAAACCCTTTCTCAGTCAAAAGAATGCAAAAAAAATGTTCTCCTTTCGAGTACTGCCTAATGATACAGAGAAGGTATAGCCGTATTCCTCTAAATTCATCATGGAAGTAGTCACCATTTTAGAGGTAGAAGCACCAGTAATGGCTGTAGGTTTGATTCTTCTCTCACATGCTTTTTTTCAATGATTATATGTTTCTTTCGCTTCTCTCTCCATTCCTCACACCATTTTAGTAGTTGGCCATTCAAAGAAAACACTGTGGACCAGACCTGGTCATTGTGTTTGACCTCTGAATGAAAGATCTGATGTAGTTCCATGCAAAATAGTCACATATTTTTAGTAATTGATACATATAACACGTTATTTAGAAACATTTGGTAAGGTGAACCTAAGAAGTCTCCTCCTGCATCTACACAGCTCCAGAACTGCTCTAATGAATGACGTGCAGAAGAGGAGAACAGGAGAGAGAAGAAGAGGCTCAGGGGAGACCTTATCACTCTCTACAACTTCCTGAAAGGAGGCTGTAGTGAGGTGGGTGTTGGTCTCTTCGCCCAAGTAACTAGCACTAGGATGAGAGGTAATGGCTTCAAGTTGCGCCAGGGGAGGTTTAGATTGGATATTAGGAAAAATGTCTTTACTGAAAGAGTGGTGAGGCATTGGAAGAGGCTGCCCAGGGAGGTGGTGAAGTCACCATCCCTGGAGGTGTTCAAAAAACCTGTAGATGTGGCACTCAAGGACATGGTTTAGTAGTCATGGTGTTGNATATATATATATTTTTTTAATATAATCGGAACTAAATATTATTGGGAGGAATTTATACTGTCACAGTCTTGGACTTCACAGTGGTTCATGAATTGAAAATCTGCTTGTGAATTATTCTTGCAGTAGTGAGTAAAAACAAATAGACAAGCAGGGAAAGCTCACACTGCATGAACCTGGCATTAAAGAGCGTGAACTAGTTAATCTCTATGATAGAGAATAGAAGTAGTTTCACATCAGGATCACATGAATAATTAATTCACCTTTTTTTCAAGAAAATGCTCTGAATGGAAAATATATGTGAAGTGGTATGTTACCTTTACTTAAAAATGCATTTTTTTGGCATGATTTAGCCACTGAACTGTGGTCTAAACAGAGAAAATGCCTCTGTTATTAATCTTTAATAAGCTATACCAAATAACAGAGCTGTAATTCAACAGGCTACAGCCAATAATTCCACATCACCTTGGATGTTATATAACATTAATTTATTGAGAAAATATTGCCAATAAAAAAAGACAAACTGTTTGGACTGTATACAAGGATGCTAGTTTATAAGAGATTGTGACTAAAATTTGATTGATGCTGCCAAAGAAACTCACTTTTCATTGCCAAATGTATCATATATATTTGTCTGGGTTGTAATACTTCAGCTTTAAGACAGTGAAACAAATTAGTTACATGTAACTTGGTTTCATGATCGCTTTATGACATTGTGCATACAATGACCTCAATAACGTACATATTCCCAAGACTGATTTTATAAAAATAGTACAAAACCACTATTTGCATTAATAGTATAGTTATAATTAATAATTTGGTTTTATTTGCACCGTGTCATAAAGAAGCTGAGACATGAAGTAACCAGAGTGAAAAAAAGATCCATCCAAATGTAATAAATCCTAAGTTTTGTAGGTACTTTTATAAAGTAAAGTAAAATAAACACAGAACCATGATTTCTGTAACTTTAATACAGAGTACAGAAATATATCTTTACATACCTGCATTTTGTCGGTAGACACCAGAAATATGTTGGTAGAAAAATAAAAGAGCTGTCTACTCAATTATGATCAGATATATGTTTGCTTATATTATATATATGTTTATATATATTATACACAGAAAAGGAATTTTTCATGACTGCTATTGTGGAAATACAGGAAGAAAATAAGAATACTGAAGTAAAGAAACTGGGCACAACTGTCATTCAGTGCATTTGTGTAAGTAAGTCATTGTATTAGGCACAAGATTTGGATTCAGGAGACCTAGATTCAACTCAAGTCTCTGTCATGGGCTTCCTCTGTAATTCAGACATATGACCTATTTTGTATGTATGTTTCATTTTTCAATCCTTTAAGCACAAATCAATTACTGTTTGACAATTACACACAGTTCTTTATTACAGGAGAGAGACATATCTATTCCTTTAGACAGATTCCAAATGTTGATCAGAGCAGATTTTTTCCTTGTTATTTTGCTGCTTTTTTAACTCTAGTTTACTCCTCTGAAGAGAAAAAAAGTTTGGTCAAACCACTTTTTACCCTGAAAACTGATTATTCAATTTGTTCCAGCAAAGCTATTGGCTTGGATAAGCTGATCTCCTGTAGGCAGCAATAATGAAAGAAAACGTTGAACAGCAAGTAAAATAAGAAAAAAAGGAAAAAAAAAAAAGCACAACACCAACATACTTGCTGCAAATGAATAACTGTTCATACAGCCTTTAATTTTATCTATGCACACCCTTCAGTGTTATTCTGTAGTACTCAAATGTTCTTTCATTTCTTCTTTAAATAATTAAAGAACCATTTTACACAACATTGACATTTTTCCTACCTGGATAAAAAGTATTGTTTTAGGAGAACACATTCCATAGGCAGATTTGAACCCCCTCAAAATTGTTTGTCTTGTCTATATTACGGTTCTCTTCTGATGAGAAATTACCAAAGATTTTCCCCCCCAACAAAAGTCTGCTGTTTATATGGAACATTTCAGACTACATTTAATGCCAGAACATAGAGCTGTAATGCATCCATACAACATGACAGAATGTGTGTTTTAATAAACTTAGCGAAAAATATCTTGGAAAACAAAACAAGTGCAATAGTATTAATTTGAGTAAGGATTAAAAAATGAGATCCTGTGTGTGTAACAAACCCAGGTTTCCATGACAAAAGGCTAAATATGATCTTCAGTAAAATATATCAGCCTTACGTGTAGAAATTCATAGATTATATTAATGTCACACTTTTTGCAGTACCACAAATGCTGTTCCAAAGTAAAAGATTCTGAACTAAAAGTCTTTTCCTGAAAGGGACTGTCTTATTAAAAAAAGACATATTCTAAAGATTACTTCTAAGGATGCCTGATGAAAACCTACTTAAGTTAAATCAATTTTGTGTTTCTCCAGAAGCTCAGTTACAAATCAGACTTTGTAACTGATGCACTACAGCTTGCTGTTTTAACTGCAGTTCTCAAGGTACTTAAAATGGCCTCTGCTGACTTAAGTGGCAAGAACAAATCATTACTCCTTTTTATTCCTGTTAACACTACAGAGGCAAACCCATGGCTATACTATTTCTTCTCAAGCATAATTGAGAAAACAAAGCACTGATTTATAATCAGCAAAATCTGTGCAGGCCAGTTGGTTATAATAATTTGTATCAGGAGAAAACTGCTAAGTTTTGCTCTTCAGAGTCACAAAATGAAGAGTATGACATGAAATCTACTGGATTTTCATCCTGAAGTTTGTGCTCAGGGTCTAAGATTATTATGATTGACCTGAAAGAACCTGAAAGCAATGAGTGTTTTGATAGATATTTAATAAACAAGCAGAAATCTATCTACAGTCCCCAGAAGTTTTGAGATTCCTCATCATTAATAATACAACACTGAGATACTCCTTTGTTTTCTTAAAGTTCCCTTACGCTATCATTCAAAAATTAGTTTATTTTCTAGGGTAAAGTCCTTCAAATACAACATATGAATGGCTGAAGTCAGTAACATTCACAAGAATAAGCTCCTTATGGGCTGAGACCTTTATGTGGCATTTAGCATGGATTGGGCTTGGCTGATAATAACATTAGCATAGGAGCTGCAGTTAGCCCTAAGGGGAATGGAGGAGTATTTTGAGTGTAAACGACCTGTTTATTACTGTGAAAGTTGTAGACTTCCAGGGAAGCTTCCAGAGGAGCAGACTGTGAGGTCCAGATATGGCAACAGCCAGCTGTCAGGCACCACGGGTCAGTCAAGAATAGATTATTTTCTACCCAGTCCTGTAGCTGAGGTTGTCCAGAGTCACACGTGGAGAGATTTCAGGGATAAATGAGAAGTGCCAGGGAGAGAAGCCTGAAAGATAGCCCTGGAGACTGGAGGAGAGAGAAATAAAGACAAAAAACACCAGGGGAACCCAAAGCCTTGGCCTTGGACTAAGCACTACAAGGCTGGAAGAGCTGTGCTGGCCTACCAGACTTCTCATGGAACGCTTTGTGTCTTCTGTGGGACAGGGAAGTCGTATGAGGAATCACTGTGCTAACCTGCACAACTTCCGGACTGCATCATATCTCCCACAGGACAGGCAAGTCTTGTAATTTGTGGAATTGCACAGACCTCTGATTAAAGTGTTTTGGTGTCTTCATCCACTTATTTTCCACACTGCCGCTAAACTATGAGACTTCTAACTGTTGTAAGATCTTTACATACAGGGAGTATTACACAGTCAGAAATAAGGCAGGGTGTTATCTGATTATTTAACAGTGACACACAAAGAGTTTTGTCAGATAATAAAGAGGTCACTTCAGAAGAAAGGTCTACAGCTTAGCTAGGATCTTGAGAGATGCATATCACATGGTAGAAAAATATGTATTTTATCAGGAATGGATTTTTTCTTAAACACTTTTGAGAAATTGAAATAAAATGATGTAAATTGTCTTTAGACAGAATGAATGAAAAGAACAACATCCACAAAATCATCAGTGAAACTCCCATCTGCTTGTCTCGAAAGTTTTCACTACTCCTGATTAGAGTTTTCAGTGATAGCACAAGTTCTGCTATGGCATCTAAGCTTTACAGACAATGTAGGAAACTAAAAGAAAGGGTTGTAAAACATTACTATTTATTTGTAGCAAGAGTTCATAGGTAGTGATTTACTGGCATTCTGCTATAGTATTTTTTTAGCTTGTAAAAGATTGTAGCAAAAGGTGAAAATAGTACCACAATTGACATTAATGCACCTTTAAAGCAAAGCTATAAATGGAGAAAAGTAACTAATGTATTTTAAATCTTCTACAAAATCACTAGGCTGTAACTGTGAGGAAGTTCTTTAATGATTTTACCACAGGCTACAAGAAACATTTTTTAGTATCTCCAAAACATTTGAAATAAATCTAAGGCTTTTTATTTGAAATAATTTGAAATTGGTGTAGGGCTTTTTATTTAAATTCTTTTTATTTTAAATAGATATTTTAACTGATTCTGTGATAGTGTTATGCCTCCTGCCATAGGCAAGTGTATTAGGTGTGATATATTAGCAGAACTGAAATGATACACTTTATTGTACTGACTACCCATACCCTTTTCACTACCTGCAGTGTTCCTGCATGATTACTGTATAGCCTTTGGTATCCTTATATTGTTTTCACCAGAAAATGTAATACTGTTCTCTCCTCAGTTTAAACATAACAAGGTCAAATCTGAGCTTTCTGTTTCCTCTGCCAAGATCTCCATACTCCCTATTTCAATATCGATCTATGCTGGTGATAGAAACATTGACATTGCCATTTGGACCCACAGACCATGCTCACCTAGGATGCTTCTGTTCCTTTCCTGTGCACATCCACTCCCAGAGCCTGCTCTAACTTCTGTCTTCCTCCTGTCTCGTTCTTCATGAAGAGAAGTTCAACCCTCACTTGTCTTCAGGATCCACTGCAGCTCTACCCCTTGCTGTTCAGTCTTTCATCTCTTAGAATCATTGCCACATTTACTGAGTTTTTGTTCATCTTTCTTCTTCCAGTACACTATCCTGGTTCTAAATACCTTTCCTAATACTTAAAATCCTCTTGATCATTACAAATAGCCATGATCTATGGCCACTCGTTCTTCCAATTCTTAATTTTGAGTTAAGGACAACCCTATTGAACGCAAGAGGATTACTTTTGTTTTAGACATTTTTGCAATAATTTCTGAGAATCACCAGTCTCTTAGTTTGTTTTTCACAGTACAGACATATAGTGGATGATATTCCAAATAAATAATGTCATGGTTTTCAAATTTTTAAATAGAAGGTCAACGTGGTTTTGAGAGAAAAGAAAAAACAAAACAAAACAAACAAGAACAACCTTGAGCATCTTGGTAGTTTTCATTACAAGAAAATAAAATTTATCCTAAGTTTGAAGTAATTGTCTGTTACTTGTGTTTTCCCTATTTTATGTTATTTTTCTTCATTTTTGTTTAAATGTTTGGTGTTTTCTTCTTCGTTGTTATCTTTTTAGAGATCATCTTATGATGTATAATAAAACTCCTGCAGAGATCACTTAGAAACATAACATAACCATTAATACAATTAGTCATATGGACTGGAAGGTGGAATGGCTTTTCATTCATTCTCTGTATTCAAACAGATAGCAAGCATCATCATGAAGATCTTGGTAGATGATAAACGAAAACTAAGGTGTTTTTCCTAACTGACTTATTTTGATTGAAAGATGAACACAAACCAACTCCTATGCTTTATAGCTGGATTTATGCAAGCATAGGGATACAAATGCAAGGAAAAAAAGGAAATCAGAGATATGGTAATGTACTGAGGAAAAAGAAAAGCAAGGAAATTAAAACTCAAGCAATCAATCTACACTGAAAATTCTGCCCCAGGCAATGGCTGTGTTCACAGAGTACGAATCTCAAGCTTTCTTTCAAAACAACCCCAGAATGTGTAGAGAACAGTACTTTCAAATGAAAGTACTTCACTTGGTTAGACAAACACCGTTAACTGTGAAAGTCGCCTCCTGCCCCCCTCCTTCTTGCCCCAGCTTTTATTGCTGAGCATGATGTCATATGGTACAGAATATCCCTTTGGGCAGTTGGGGTTAGCTGTCCTGGCTGTGCCCCCTCCCAGCTTCTTGTGCAGCCCCAGCCTACTCGCTGGTGGGGGCAGCATGAGAAACAGAGGTGGCCTTGACGCTGTGTAAGTGCTGCTCAGCAGTAACTAAAGAATCCCTGTGTTATCAACAGTGTTTTGATGACAGATCCAAAACATAGCACCATACAAGCTGCCAAGAACAAAATTAACTCTATCCCAGCCAAACCCAGTACATTGTCTTAAAGCAGTCATGTAAAACTAAGGAATATTTTCTGGTTTTGGAGAAAATAGAAGAGCATGTTAAATTAAAATATAGAGAAAAAAAGTAATATTTATCAAGACTGTAACTGGAAGGTGGGTAAAGGTATAGCCACTCTTTTTACAGGAGGTGATCAAACTCTAGAAAAAAGAGATTACATAGAAGCATAGTGAACTAATGATATTATATTATGTTTTCAACATCAGCATTTTAAAAGAAACACAGAATTAACAAATGCTGGGACCAGATGGTATCCTTACCAAAACCAGCACAGCTCCTGGTGGATTTATCAGAACTCCATGAATGACTGCTGCATGCCAGGGCAATACTAATTATCACATTTTGAACTACTAGCCTATCTCTTGTTTAACGACCATGAGGAATCTGTTAACACTGTTCGCATCAGAGCATATCTACAACAATCTATTTAGATATTTCCTGTGAGATGCAAACACAAAACAAGAGGCACCAAGGTTTGGGTTCTGACTGACACGGCAGTTATAAAAACTGTCAAATCCATGAAGAGGAGCCTCTGAGGTAGTGTGGAAGAATTACAATAGTGATTTTTATTCAGGCTTGTGTTTAGAAATGTTGAAAATACTGAGACTGTACACTACTATGAATAACACAGCAAATTTTAGTTTTACTAATCACCACCAAAGACTGATATTTAGCTATTCTTAACATCAGCTGGGGATCCTTCAAGGAAGCTTTTTTCCCCATTTATTCTTCAGTGCTTGTATTTTGATTCCCCTCTGAAAAAAAGCTGGCTGGACTTTAACAGGAAAAAGCATCTACTGTTATATGGGTAACACCTAAAATACTTGCAAAGTGTGATTAAGAGAATTGGACCAAGATGTAAGAAGAGATGGTCTGAGAAAGTAGCAAATGATGTTTTGAAAAATATAGTTGGTATGTCCTCGAGCAGACTAAGAACAATGGATTTAAATCCATGAACCTAAACTTCTCAACTAGATAATACTAAGCCCTTCACACAAACTTAGAATATTTGTGAAATAGAGGTGAAGCAAGATATAAATAAAAAGGATGGTAGCATGATGGGATGTTATAATGTGTATCATTAGTGGCTGTTCAATGCTGATGTAGAACAGACACCAGAAAAATCATAGAATCATAGAATAGTTTAGGTTGGAAGGGACCTTTAAAGGGCATCTAGTGCAACCCCACCCTGCAATGAGCGGGGACATCTTCAACTAGATTAGGTTGCTCAGAGCCCTGTTCAGCCTGACCTTGAATGTTTCCAGGGATGGGGCATCTACCACCTCTCTGGACACCCTAGACACCTAAATAAATTGTGTCCTTTGTGATAAGCACCACTTCTACAGGCACTGAAAGAGGTAAGAACATTGCCTGAGCACAGGAAATGATTAAATGAATTTCATATTGAATTTCCACAGGCTGTTGGAAGCCAGAATATCAGACATTTTATTGATTCAAAAATCTTCCCGTTCACAAAGCATACCCATAAAGGCTATGAAAGAAACAGTTTTTTCTTTGGACAAATAACTGTCAGAGAAAGAGAAAGAAGAAAAATTCCTCCACAAATCTCAATTGCTAAGGAATCTGTAAAAATAATGAGAGAAAAAGAGAAAAAAAACCCGGCTAAAACACCATTGTCACATGTAAGTGCCCTGTCTAAAAGGTCACGTGGTCTTAATTAGTTGCAGTTTTTCTTCAGCATAAAGATTCTCCAAAAACCTTGATTTTAAACTTTTAAGCCATCGTCCACATTTCTACAATATATTGACCCGTAAGGATGCAACTGACACCAGCCACTGTGAGACTTTATTAATTCATATCAATAAGTAATAAAACAAACACCCCCAAATTAAAAACATTGTATATACCATAACTATTCATTAGAAAATGCTCCTTTTACTCTGTGTAAAAAGCTTTTAAATCCTACAGGTGATATCTCTATTTCAAAACATTTTCAAGTGTCACTTTCTGCTCTTGCTAAGTAGAGATGGTAAGCACAGAAACAATAGTCATAGTCTCAGCATTAGCAATTTCATTGTATTGACTGATGACATGAAAAATACTGAGGCTGAAAATGAAAAGTATACTGACAGTTAGTTATTCATACAAGAAGTAACTAGTTGTCCTTTTTCAGAAAAGACAAATTTTTGTTTTACATTCAATGCTTGGCTTAAGATAATGCCTTAATGGAACCAGGAACAATAATTTACTAATACCTTTATCAGTACAAAATTAGGGGGAAAAAGTGAGAAAGTTAATGGATCTAATTCTCCCATCTCTTCTGAAAGTCTGGTACTTGACAAAATATAACATATAAAACAACAGAATGCAAAGGTGAAGTTTTTGATTATCACAGCAACTTTTAAGTGGAAAGGTATAAGGACTTATTAAAAATCCATTAAGAAGGTGAAGGAAAAATGGGGCTTCAAGAATTAAAAATATCTTTAGATAAACAGAGGAGCCAATGAACTACAAAACATAATAATTATCAGGATTTTGCTTCAGTCTTTTCTGCAATCAAATTTAAGGTCATACATTAAATAATATGGGGGTTTGAGGGATAGGCCAGTCTTTTCCTCCTTTAATATAGAAGTTGCTCAAAAAGGTTAATGAAGATAATAAAAAAAAAAGAAGCTTAAGGAGAAATATAACAGGGAGCTAGACAGGGGAAGGTGATGGGGTAACACTGGGCTTTGGCTGTTTTGGTTTATCTGTACTTGATTATCACTGATAATTTTTTTTTTTTTTTCCAGTAATCATTCACCACCTCTGCACCTCCCATTATAGTGGAAGATTTACAATTATCTCTTTGTTTTAGCTGAGTACTCTGGGTCTGCCTTTCAGCCTCAGCAGGCATATGCGAAGAGAAAACCACAGATTTCCGCAGAGAAATATTTTGCTCTTTGTGCCAAATTTTCTGAATCTGTAAATTTTCAGAGTATGTTTATTTTAAAAAATGGTCTCATTTGCATTTCAAAATTGTACTCATTGGAACAGCATGGGTGTAGGAACTGTCAGTTTTGCTAAAGAATATCTAATATTGATTTTTTTTAAGAAAACTTATTGTCAATGTCAATAAAATTAATAAAATCAGAATAAAAGTGTCTCTACACAGCTGGTTGCATCAACTCAAATCATCAAGAGAAGTTTTCTCATGGGCACAAGCCTTATGTAAAGTAGGATATTCATGGACTTCTGATGCTTGAGCATAAAATTAATAATTCTGTCAATGCTTATATACCTAGTTCCTAGGCTATTCACAGACTATTCACATGGATCTCATAATTCAAGTAGATCTTATATGCACAGAGTTGCACTGGTAATCTACTGCTTTCAGTTAGGTGGACTCTAAAATATCAGTACTGCACTACTAATCTAGATCCTCATTAAGCACCTAAATCTAGGTGAGATTAATTTAGCATAACTTCAGTCTCTGTTGATACATCCTTATTCATGACTACAGTTCTTAGGCACAGCAGCAACAAAAATATCATCAGACTCCTCTCACTGTCATCTCATCACCATGTTGCTGCTTATTAAGATGTATCAGTAAACTCCAGATCTGGAGTGTAGAAAGTAATCACAGTAGTATATTTATAATAATCATTGCAGACAATGCTATGTGCATTCAAAACAAACTTGCATAATAGAATACACTATGGAAGAAAAAAGCTTATACACTTTTTCCTCATACCATGGTCATTCCATTTTTAATTCCCTTCCTTCCTAAATCTCCAAGTAGGGTAAGGTACTTACTAAAATCAAGTGGCAAGGTCTTATTTTGAAAAACAGATGCTGTCTCACCACACTTTTGTGCCTGAAAAAATGCCTCTGCAGACACTGACAAATGAGATACACTCTTGTCAGTGTTATTTGCAACCACTTCAAATATAAGTTTCTAGGACAAACTTTTCAAGAAAAAAAAAAAAAATCTGATGCAATTAGTGTGTCACATTTACACCTAAACTAATGTAAGGCTTAGAAAGGCCAGTCACTGCAGTTGGAGATTGCATCTATTCCTTTAGATTCTTAGTATTCTAAAACAAGTACTGGTAATAATGTGACTTATAATACCGTTGAATGACAACAAGCAAATATAATGTAAGAAAATTTATGATTATGTTATCAGCATCACTAAAAACTTGTTGCTGTTACTTTGATAAACATATCAGTATACATGTGTTTCAAGACAAAGAATTAGGGAACTAGAAGGAGCAATGACAAGTTATATCCTCTTACATTATCCTCTACTTCTCAGAAAAGAGAATAAAGACCAGTTGCAAATGAATATAAGGAGATAGCATTTATATCTTAATTAGACCTCACTAAAATCTCAAATTTTATTGCAAATCCTAAGTGCTTTAAAATATTCTTTCAGTCTAAATAAAGGTGAAAATTAGAAATTTGACAGACTTTTTTCCATAAGAGAGACTACAATAATGAAAAGATGTTCAACAGTAATTAAGAAATAAACCAAAAACAGCAAAAAAAAACCAAACCAAAAAACAACAACCAAAAACTAAATACTTCAAGCTTTCAACACGCAGGTACAATTTCTGGTTGAAAATTTCAATGTAATTCAGATGTTCCCAATGTTTTTTTTTCAATGGAATCTTTTTAACAGGTAAGTTGGATCCTCAGGTTCTGCTGATCTAGGTCAACTCCAAACTATGGAGAGATGATGGCTTAATCCATTGTCATCAGTAAGGATTAAGTTGTATTCTAATATGAATAACATAGTGACAGAACCAGCCAAACTAAATTGAATGCTTTAGTGTAATCATTCCTGAAATATGAATGACTGTGTAGTATGAGGAAAGTACCTAAATCAAACCTTACTAAAATAATGAATATTTTTTCTTTGTAAAAAGCATTGATGTAAATTTATATTCTAGTTTTTAAAGGAAAAGTAAGCCATTAAATAACTTGGTTCAAAAAATTTTGTTTTCTTATCAAGCTGAAATTATATCAAGTCTTTAAGGGGTAACTTAATGTTTTTTGTAATTATTAAACACAACCTGCTCATGCAAGAGGTTATTTTCCATTATATACAGTTTTGCATTCTTTCTTTTATCTATTCCCATATAATTGCCTTCTTTTAATTGCTCCTTTTGACAGCCTCTATCTTTCAAATTCATGCTTACTTTTATGCTTACCTATGTCTTAGGAATTATCAGAATATGACGAGCTGGTATAAACACTGTTGCATTGATACAAAAAAAATTATGTGGGTAAATTTCTTCTTAACAAACTTTAACTATATAAGTAGTAGGCATCTGGCCTAAAGATAGTCCATGAAGAGAGAAATGTGCTTCTAGAGGATTATTCATCCCACTGGTTTCAGAAACTTATTTTAGAATGGGATGAATCCCTCCCTGGAGTTGTCTATATTTTCCTCTTAAGAGTAGAAGAATCCTATACTAGTGTAGTGTACTAAATATTTAAGTATAGAAGGGCTCAAAATATGTGATACATAACTGGTGAGCTCCAGTTACTTATTAAACAAAATTACTCTGAAGATTTATTCCTGTTGAGACTAAGGGAAGGGATCATTGTACAATCATGTCTTTCCCAAGCCTGTCCTGAATGGTGCTCAGAGGAGAATGTGAGTAGTTTCTAAAGACAGCCTCCCTCAATGGGAATGATGATTTGCCTCATGGCAGCAAAAATTTCTCATTAAGCAGGTGTACTCTGCAACTTCCATCCTGTCAGCTGTAGACCTCCCTGTGGTCTAGTTAGCTCAGCACCGTGTGCTCAATACCCAACAAGGGGGTTTCCAGCCTTTTCTA
Organism: Scopus umbretta; assembly: GCA_013400535.1. Classification (NCBI taxonomy): domain Eukaryota; kingdom Metazoa; phylum Chordata; class Aves; order Pelecaniformes; family Scopidae; genus Scopus; species Scopus umbretta. Next base: position 2,998 of record VZTL01027056.1, on the reverse strand, counting down.
TCTCATTGCCACCCTCTCCCACAAACGATATGAACTCTCACATGTTTAGGGCCCAGCTGCACTCAGTTCTTTAAAAAGTAACTTGTAACAGCAGTGGGATGCCTAAGGACCAGGCTCTTATTAGTTCTTGTCCCAAGCACATGCAGTGCTTGCACAGGCAGCAAATCCATCCAGAAAATCTGTGCACTATTTTTTATCAACATAAAGTTTACCTGGGTAACTGTATGATAAATAGCAAATAAAGATAGAACATCAACGAAACTGTGGTAAATGGAGAAAGAATAAATAGAGGCTGGCCATTATTTGTGAGTGAATGAGGGTGGTAAGCAGGGTGAACATGGGAGGAGAAAAAAGTAAATGACGTGATTGGGATTGTAGAGTGTTCCTGTTGAGCAGCCCTGCACAGGATCAGCGGAGTTTGCAGCAGAACAACAAATCTGTCATTTCTTTGATATTTGCACCTGATCTCATGCTTAGGCACCTGGGTTCCTCTCCCTAATACTGGCAAGGAAATGCTAAGAGGAGATGGACTGCACATCCTGATTTCCTAAAAACTGGCATATATACAAACAGGGGACATAAGATTCATTTCCTAAAGAAATCAGGCTGAAATGACTTTCTGGCACCTAGTTCTTTTACTGGGAGTTGTTTTACATTATTGTGCAACTATTTATAGTGGTGTTAATTCTCATTTGCATTAGTCTGAGGTAAAAATCGGATGCCGACAGACTTCCTGCAGCAAAATATTCCCCTAAGGCTTTGCTCTTCACTGTCTGTCTTTCATGCAGCCAGGTGCCTGGCACAGAGTAAATATTAAAAGCTAATATTTTTATATGGTAAAGCTTTACATTGAAATTAGAATGTGGAATGACCAAAATGTAAATTGAGTCTTCACACTCAGTGGCAATGCTTTTCACAATTGCTATTTAATCTTAACTGTGCCCTTGTCATTACCAACACCCAGTTAAGGATGACTTTACCTTGAATGTTCTCCTTTCATGAAAACGATCCAGCAGGCACTGATAATTGGCACAGTGAGTTATGTTATGTCTTTCAACATTTGTAGTACAGGGATTCTTCCAAAATAAATGAACATGCCCTTTGAGTGTTTTCACATTCCGATGATTTCTGCCTGTCCAAGTGGTGGGTTTGGAGCAGCATTAAAATAGCCACATACAAATGTAATTACACATATGCAACACACATAGAGGTTGAATAAATGGTGACAAAGTTCATAGGACAATTAGTGAAAATTATCTTGAATTCCTGAAGCATTCTATTGATGCTAAACCCAACACAGTTGGCCACTCCAGTCAGGTGAGTGAATATATCCAGTTTCACTTGTCCTTGTCCATGTCTGATGTCTCAATTTCCGAGACTTCCTCAACTAATTTTTATCTACTGTATCAATGGATGCTATGTCTAACTCTTTCTTTTTTTTTAAGGAAACATGAAGTAAGTTTCAAAGCACAAAGAGAGAACAGTGCACATGAGCTACATGCTTTGGACAGCAGATGATTTATGAGGCTTGACAAGGCAATTTACAGATTTTCTATTTTTTCATTCAGTATATGTTCTGTGTCTAACAGGAACTCATATTAATTACCACATGAAACAAAGTCATAGTTGTTGTGACATAAAATATGGAAGAATATTTTTAAAAGTACAGATTTGATCATGTATCATAGTTGAATGAATTCAGAATCAGTGTAAAGGAAATGTGATAATTATTTGTCCCAGCTTGTGGTATATAAACCAAAGCAAAATCCCATTTCTCAGAAAGTTAAAAAAAGTGGACAATAAAGGGAAAAAAAATAAAACAGCCACAGTAAGTTAGTTTATTAAATATGTCTTGTTACTTTTGGGCATATTTAAAGCCAACTTTGGCAGATTACAGGCCTGGATTTGCTGCATTTCTATTCTAATAATAATGCAACATAATGTAAGAAGATTGCTTCACTGGACTATTTACTACTGAAGAGAAAATTGCTTTTATAATTATGTATCCCCATTAAATTTACAGAAATGTTCAAGACCATTAAAAAAAAACGTCATCAACAAATTATAACATTTGAATTCTCCCAGTTATATGTGTACAACACTTTCACTACTGTTAAAAGGATTTAGGTACCTACACTGAAGGATAAGCATAGCTGATTGGATTTTTCATTGTAATTTACACTGTAGTTTTTCCTGTTAAGGATTGTCTACTGGGAAATGGCATTTACTACAATTTGTGGTT
>VZTL01027055.1:10763-35513 GCA_013400535.1 Scopus umbretta | reverse complement strand
TCCTCCTCCTCCTCCTCCGCGGTCCCTCCTGCTCCTCTCAGCGCGTCGGGCTCTCCCGGCTCGGGGGGGGCAGAGAAGGGCTTGCACCTTCTGCCGTGCCGGCGCTCACCCGTGGGTGCTTCTTGCCCCCGTGGTCCCTTCCCAGTGTGGTGCCTCTGGCGGGGAAGGGCTAAGCGGTTGCTGAAGTGGGTGGATGCAGATAACTTCAGTGCTTCCCTCACAGTCGCTTACGGCTCGGGGGGTTTCCTTCACCGGAGTCTTGCGNTTTCCCTTAACGTGATCCTGGCGTGCTTTTTTAGCCTCTGCCGATTCCGTGTGACTCCGATGCGTGGGGCGAGCTTGGGAGGGCTTTGCAGGAACGGTCGGCGGTGCTGGGGATGCCGGAGGGGATTTGCGCCGCTCCCCAGGCCAGAGGCAGCAGGCTGGCCCCGCAGAAGTGGGCGCCCCCTGAACGGCTGCGGGAGCGGGACACTTCTGCCCCTTGTGCCCTGCAGGTTTGCGCTTTCTGTCGGACACTGCGGCTTCTGTCCGCAATGGGGAGGTGGGTGGCCCCGTGGGCCAGCCTTGGTGGCAGGTGAGCTCTGGACCCTCTTCTCTGAAAACACTGGTTGAGGAGGGACGTCTTCGTTTCTTTAACACTCTGGAAAACAAACGCAGAGAAGGGCCTGCGTGATTTAAAAGCCATAACGAATTATGAAATATTCTAGATAGAAAGTTCAGGGTGCTTCATGGGAAATAAAAAGTGCAGCTTCAGCAGTAACACGGGTTAAAATGTGATGATCTGCAAAATGAGGACCTCTACTTAAGACCCTGCTCCCCCGAGAACCTCTGGTCCCAGTACGTCCACCACCTTCACCGGGACCAAGATTTCTCCCGCAGCCTTTGCTCCGGGCCGGGCGGTGGCCGAGGGAGGAGGGTGGTTGTCGCTGAGGGAAACGCCGTGGGTGAAGCATGTGAGGTGTTCGGGGCAATTCATGAGCTGAAAAGTATCAAATTATGTAGTGCTCCTATTGTGAAAAGTAACTGGACAAAAATGGCACTTCTTTGCTTACTGGATACTCCCCATGTGTATTCAGTATTTACTATCCCTACCCAGCTGCCAGACCAGCACGGGCGGGCGCGGGGGAGGAAGGCAGCCTTTATTTCACTGTGTAATCCACGGCTAAAAGTTTAAAAAGTAAATGCAGGTGCAAATCTGCCTGGTACTCTGCTTCGAAAGGGAGAGCTCGAGTCTCAGTGTCTCCAAGGTGGGAATGATGTTAGAGGCTTTGTTACCGGTGATAATACGAGGTTGGAGGAGCTCAGCCTGTCTGGCGTGTCCCAGCTGAGACTGCAGAGCTGGCAGACAGGGAGAGGATCTTCTTACTTGTAAATTGAGAGAGATCTGAAGTCCAAGAGGGACAATAAACAAGGCCCGCACAGCGTCCTTGGGCTTGCTGAGAGCAGGGCTACAGCTGAACCTCCAAGAGGTGCCTGCTCCAACGCGGAGATGCAATCTGGGGCCTTCTGCTTCCCTCTCCCTCGCCTCTCCATCTCTCTGTGTCACCCTGTGCTGTGGCCATGGCCATGCATTTGGGAGCAGGCGTTCAGGATTGTCACTAAACTCAGCGGCAGGGACTGGTGATGCCCAGAGCAGATCCGCTCACCTGCAGCTGCTCGCGGCACGGAGGCTGACAGCGCTGGGGGCTCTTCGCTCACCTCAGTAGGAAAGAGGTGTCCTCAGCTCAGGGTCTGCAGCCTCGTAGGTGACAGTGTCTCTTTCTGCTTGGAAGTAGGGTGTAGCCTTTCAAAGGCAGCACAACCCCACTAAATGTTAACCTACAGAGAGGTGGGGGGCACGCACAGCTCTGCGGGTCCAGGTGCAGAAGCTGGAGATGGGTTAAAGCAAAAGGATTAAAGAAATAGTGTTAGGTGGTTCAAGGAACCAGACCGGTGGCAGGAGATACTCATGCCACGTGAAACAAAAAGGCCGTGTTAGCCAAACCTGACTGCGTCCAGTGATCAGCTACCTGTGGGTGGTTTGTCTTTGCTCGTGAAGGTACCGTCTGCTCCAGCTGGCATGATGCGGAGCAGCTCTGTCCTTTCTTCACGTGTTCTACCGGCTGGCTGCTGTTTCTGCCATTTTTTTCATGGCATATCATCATCGCCTCAGAAGATTTAAGGGAAGACATATGGGCTCAGCAGGAAGCAACACTTTTATTCCGACACTCGCTTCCTTCTCTAGAGCCCCACTCGTGGTGCAGCCCTGGGGTGCCTTTGAGCCCTAAGGGGGAACTGGCACACAGTTCTTGGCATCTTCAGACTGGCACGTCCTTGCACTGCACCACCACCCAGCAGATACCTCTGGTTATAAATCCACTCCCTAGGAAAATAATTTGAGCTTCTGTCAATAGCTGCTGCCACAAGTGGCTGAGCCCCATTTGCATACAATTAAATTCCCAGCTATAAGGAAAAAAATCACAAGGCTTGACCCCGTTTTAACTGAGATATTTGGGTTTCGCTGTTCTTGCCACCGGCCTCTGCCAGCAGACTTGGTTGCACACCCACATCTCTTCATCTCCTCTGGCCATGCTTCTGCTTTCACTTAGCCACAAGTGACCATCTTCTCTCTTCTGCTCAAGCTCATGGTTTGGTGGCACAGATGTGGTTTGTTGTTCTGGCACCTGTGATTTTGAATAGTAAACCCACCAAGTGAGGCACGTTGGAGTCTAATTTTTCATTTTGGGCTTTCTCCTTCCGGAGAAAGGTGATTCTGCTTCTGCACTCTGAAGTGCCACAAGTCTTATCTTGGTGATAAAATCATTAGTCCCTTGCTCACCTTTGACCAAATGCTCATTTCTTCCTGAGGTTGCAGGTGGATTTGCTGCTGATCTTGTTGTCTGCCTCAAACAAGTCACATATTTTTCATACCAATGCCATCATTTTGTAAAGGCTCTGTCTGGGTGAGGACTTACAGGCATGACCTTAGCCCATGAGACGGTTTTACAACCTTTCTGTCTGAAGGCTCAGCAGACACAGTGTTGCTGTGCTGAGAGCCACGCTACCCTGTAATACCAATTTAATGTGGGATAAAGCAAATGTTTTATTAACACTGGGTTATTCAAATAGTTGCAGCATATCAGCTGCCCTTTACAATGATGGCATTGGAGAAAACCATCCAAACAGGCTGGAATATAGAAATGCGGCACAAAGACTCAAGAGCAGCCTGGACTCTGCCATCTGGGGGACGTTAGGGTTTTCTCGCCTTCATTATCTGTAAATGAAGTTGACTTTTGAAGACACGGGTACCACTGTTTCTTTCCTGTGTTTCTTTCCTCTGGTCAACAGATCAGAGGAGAGACTGGGCTTGTGTCCTCCTGGTGCAGGGCTGCTGCTAGGGGCTGGCAGACTGGGAACAGGAGAAGCTGGAGAAGAGGAGGGAGCCTGGGGCAAAGCACTGTGAGATAGGGGAGTGAGCACTCCTGTGCTGAGGGGGGAGAGACGAAGCATGGAGAGCTGGAGAGGGCTGGGAAGGTGGCAGGAAAGGCCTCAGGAGGTGAAAATGTGAAGGGAGAGACAACAGCAGAGGCAAAGGAAAAGAAATACCAAGTAATGGAAGACAAGAGGCCAGGGTACACGGAAGTAAATGATGAAAAAACAAGCCCTTTTGCTGGGTAGCCATCAGCACAGTGCTGGGAGGTCACTATTGCACTTCAGCCTCAGGAGCTGTCACATTTTGCGAGGAGACAGTTTCTACTTAAAACCAGGAACCACCACAATTTGTGCTCCGGGCCAGTCGTACAGGCGTGCACAGCATGGAGCTCACCAGACCGCGAGAGAGACCCCTGTCACGGGGAGTACGTGATCTGTGCCCAACGCATGGACAGATGCCCAGCATCTCCCTCCTGTGGCCCTGCCTCGTCCCCTCGTTTCTGGCACGTGACATGCTCCTGACCCACGGCATGTGTGCAGGCATGTGCTCACGCACGCGCATGTGCTCACACACACGTGCTGCTTTCTTGTCCTCCTTCATGACAAGAGCAGGTGTTAGTGACAGTTTGGCTAATTCAAAGAAAGATTATGGATATTTGTACCATTCCACTTTATATTTTGAAATTTCCCTATCTGAACCAGTTGAGAAACAAAACATGTCTTCCAAGGAAATCCTATGGGCTGACTTAAGGCTTCCCTGGAGCAAAATCCAGACTCACATGGAAAAAAAACCCTGAGCTGCCAAGAAGAAGAGCAGAGGTAGTGGTGGCCATCTCCCAGGAATCTCGTCAGATCCTTAGGGACAGCCAGAGAGAGTTATTTTCACAGGACAGTTCTTGTTGACTTTGTAGCATACCTTACGTGCCTTCTCTGCTAAAATGGAGCAGTGAGAAGAAACCCCGCTAGGATGGGACTGGAAGGACTCGCTTAGATCACTGAGTTTCCCCCCGCCGCTATCAGGGGCAACATGTTTTATAACCACTCACAGTTTATTATCTGACAAAAAGCACAAATGTGCTTTTTCTTCTCAACATTCCTACTGGAAACTCATGCTCCTTAGGCTGTTAATACTTTCCTAATTTCTGCCCCCACCAAAAAATTTGCTTTTCGCTCATCTGATTTTATGCAACAATGATTTTCAATGTATATAGCTTCTTGCTGCTTATCTCCATTATGTATTTATAGATGGTCCTTCTCTTCTGTCACTAAAAAAAATTCCAAAAACGGAATGCAAGATGGGCTTTCCATTTACACGTCTTTTTAACTTTTTTTAACTTGCACCACTCACACCAAAAGAATATAAATTTTCCTTGTGCTAAAAGGGAGAGCAAAGACGACAAGTTTTGATTGTTTGGGGAAGTAGAAGGCTTCTCTGTCTCTAAATACTGGTTTTTTTTCCAGTTAAAATGCCAGTGCGATCAATAATACAAACTTCTTTCTAGGGTCCCAAGTATCTTTTATTGTAGTATGACTTTTTATATGCAGCCAAGATTAGTTCAATCTAACTTGTATTGTCAAAATAACACCCCGCCATAACCAATTTTGTCTCTGATTTAAGGTTTTTCTCCGATGCAGTTGTCCTGACTTTAAGGTCCGTTGGTAGCAAGACGGCTGTTGCACTGGGCAGCGTATCGGGACTAGATTTTTGAGCTTCACTGCAAGACAGCCGGTGGCTCCAAGACTGTTGAAAGAGCAGAGGAGGGATCGCTCATCTGTATGTATTGAGGTCACAGGGACCACTAGAAAAAATGTTTCCTACCTGTCTCCTCCTAGCCAGAGCTGAATTGTCAAATGGAGATATTGTTAGCAAAACAGAGGGGCCCAAAGTGCCTATCTCTGCCAGGCTCAGTTGCCGCTGAAAAAGAATATTTGGAGGCGTGTTAGGAAAAAAGAGGCATCTTGGACAGATTCTCCCTTCCTCTCTGTCTGCTGCCTCACAAAGAAGCGACCTTTTACAATCGCTTATCTAGAAGCTTCAGTTTAAAGAGCTGCTGATGCCTCTTGGAAAGGACTGAAAAGCTCTTCTGAAACAGCACTGCTTCTCCCGGAGTCCTTTTCCTCCCTCTCTCACTGCTAATTGCATTTGCATTAGAAAGGGCTGTTCCTCCGCAGCTTCCCTGCATGCTGAAGCCACCGCCTGATTTATAGCATCAGTAATGAGCTGCTAATGAGCTGCTATTGCAGCCCAGCCGCTCACAGCATCTCCTGAACTGCCAGGAAGGGGCCGATGCAGAAGTCAACTGGTGGGATGTCCCTTGGCAGGACAGAATTTGGGACTGAGGAAGGAAGAGCTGACTGGGCTTTATGTTCTTGAAGCTGTCAATATTGAGGCAGAAGAAAGGTTGAGAGATGAATTTGCCTTGCCAAGAATTTTCTGGTGTGACCTGTAAATCTGAAGTTTCCCAGGACTCAACAGGTTGAGTCCTCAAAAAACTCACTCTGAAGCTGAGGAACTTTGCACCTTTGGCCAGGAAGGCTGGACTTCCACGTGTTTCAACGCTGACCAACCAAACTGTCTGAGATAAACTTTTGTGTGACGGTCTGAAGGGAAGGGTTGTGTGTCTTCTGTAATTTAATACATTTTAGGGCCAGGGGAAATCAGTGCCTCTTCTTGTCTCACTAGGCTTCTTGCAAAAACTAACATGGCTGAAGTATGGCTGATCGGATGGCCGTGGATAAAGCAGGATATCCCAGGCTGTTTCATTCCTACTGAAATCCAGTTGTTGATGACATGCAAAAGGCAGGCAACCACAGGCTGGCTTGTTCTAGCAAGACTGTAGACAGAAAAACAAGATAAATGCCCTATTTTTTGGCACTTTTGAGATTACATTTGGAATACTATATCCCATCTCAGCTTCTTCGGTGCACAAAAAGCATTGACATACTGGAACAAGTGTAGCAGAGGCCACCGCCTTGATCTCAGGAGGAAGGAAAGATCACATGAAGGGGCTTTGGTTCCTGTGCAGGATATTTGTACCACTTGAAGCCAGTGCCAGTGCTGACCACAGGGAAGAAGAAACTGCTCATCAGGATAGTAGCATAGCTGCAATTAAAGCACGTATTAATTGCACTGCATGGCTAGGCACTGGGAGCTCTCTGCTAAACACTGTAGTGAGTTTTGTCGTCCATTGAATTTACTGACTGTGATTTTTATATTTCCTTCACAATTCTTGCAAAAATACAGAATAGCATTGGGCTATATATGAAAACTCAGCCTGCAGCTTGGCTCATAAACAACTACAGGGTGAAGTTAGCCAGTTTTAATTCACATGACATATACCATGGGGATATAAGTAGCCTAATATCAGGATTTCAGTAGCCAGGTTAGAATGGTCCAGTAGAAGCAGCCAAGGATTCTTGAGGGTTTCAATACCAGTTGGCTTTGGTGCATTTACTAGCCAGAGTCCCTGGCAGGTCTTTCTCCATAGCTCTCTATTCAGACTGCAGAGTTTCATATTTAAGGATGTGAGATTTAAGTCTAGTCTTGCTATTTGCAGGCCTATAAGATTACTCTGAGATAAATGTTGTACTTTCCAACGTGACTGTTCACCTGCTACTGCAGCTCCATGACTCCTGAGCAGCACCAAAGCATCTGCTAGTGACACTGGTTGGTTTTAGGATGTTTACTAGGGATGACATCTGAGGCAGAAAGAGCAAGTCAAGATACCAAGCCTGGTCCATACTCGCCCCTTTCTATGAGCTGGTGTACCAGTTCACCCTGGTCTCATAGGTAGTAGGATCCTGAAACCCTGTTAAATCACGCCTGGGGGACCGCCTGCTGAAGAGCAGGTACTGTGTGCTGTCCTGTTGGACCCCAAGGCAGGGCCCGTGGTACTGGGACCGTGGTTCAGCACTGACCCAGAGCTTGTGTCACCAAAAGCGCCTGTGCAGAACATGGAGATGGAGGCATCACGCTGTTTGTCCTCACAGTGGATATGGCCATGCTCAGTGGTGGCCTCGTAGGAAGAAAGGGAAGGGGAAACAGGCAAAGAGGGGCCACCGTGGTTGATGTGTTCAGGTCCTACAACCTGGATGTATTAGTAAAACCTCCTGACTGCAGCCTGAGGCACGTTCAGGGGGACCCAGTGTGTGTGTGTGTGTGTGTGTGTGTCCATCCTTCTACTTCTTGAACAGGTTTACTTACCATGCACTGGTTGGAGCTCCTGGCTCCAGCGTGGGACATAGCTGGCATGTCACATTTCATCCCAGTCTTATCCTTTTCCTCCTCTTTTTAATCACAGAAGCCATCTGTAGAGCTGCTCAGAAAGCATGGACCAGATAAAGGCAGTGCTAGGCACCCAGAGAAGGGGACTGAGGGCCAGCTGCTGGAAAGTCACCGCTGCTGCCGCCACGGTGGGCTGCGTGACAGCCCTCTACCTGGGGATTCTGCTGGGTGAGTGTGCAGCTGGGTACGTTCTTTCAGTTTATCTGCTCCAAAACAGAAATGGACTGCACAGCTCACAGTTCTCATAGCAAAAGTCCTCAAAAGCCTTCTGCTGAGGACAAAATGTGGTCAACTCGCCCCACATAATACACACAAACTGCAAGGGCTGCAGTCAACTCGTGTTCCGAGTCTCTTTAAAGCACTTTATCGTCAGTGTTCCATGACACGTATGCTCTGTACATCTCTAATCTCCCGCTGCAACTCCCAAATTTCCTATCACCATACCCTGCTGCTCCAGCCACCTCCTGTCACAACCTCTTGTAGCCACTGACCGTAGCCTGTTTTACTGTCCCACTCCAGAGCATGACCACCATGTCCTTGCCTCTCCCACCTCCCTCCTGCTGCCTCTGGTGCCCCATGGCCAGATGCCACCTCAGGCCAGCAGCCTGCTGTGGACCCCAGCCTGACATGACTGCCAGGTCCCACCAGCACAGCTCTACTGCACCGTACCGCTTTCTAAGCTGGCTTCAGTACCTAGCATGCCTTTCCCCAGCCTCTTACTGCAAGGATGGGGCCAATCTGGGATCGCACTGCCAGGGTGCACCCATCTGTTCATGAACCTTTGTCTCAGGTTTGCCAAAAAGCCACCATTTGGAAGTTCAAATTAGTTTCCTGCAAATTTCACCTATTGCATGTGTGCAGCGTAGCCCAGCACGTTCACGGGGCGCCCCCAGGGCAGCCTGGGGTGGTCAGGGACAGTCAAGCTGCTCAAACCAGGCAGGTCCAAAGGACATGATGAGACCCATGCCGCAAAGCGGAGAGCGAGGAAAGCTGGGTCCAGCCATGGCCCCGAACCTCCGTGTGTCCTTTGTGCCTCTGACAGACACCTTCCCTCTCTGGCAGCCTGTCATCCTGTGGGAGAGACCAGCTTTGAGCACACAGTGGAGCTGCAAGGAATCGCATTCAACAGCAGCTTACAGATGGAGAACTCGGACTACTACAGGGTGCTGACGCCTGCTCTTGAGAGGCTGGTGAGTTGAGCTGGGCTTTCCAGGAAAAGAATTGGGAAAGACGGCGGCGGGTGCCCATGGCCCAGCTCGACTGTCCTCATTCAGCAGAATCTGGATGCCAAAGGCAGAAGGAAAACAGGGATTTCTTAAACATCAGCAGGGTACATTGTGGGGCGGAGATGCACTTTGAGAGGCCCCACTGGGGCCCTGAGAGACATTTGCAGAGTGGGAAATGGTTGCCCCGGTCTGTTCCTCGCAAAAGAGAGGTGGTAGGAAGGTGTAAAGAAGGGATGTGCTGCCTCGTGCCCTGTGACAGGGTGGGAAAAGGGTTACACATGAACTGGACACAGGCACACGAACTGGACACAGGTGCTCCTGCCGCCTGCAGAGACAAGAGAAGATGCTCCAGCTCACTCCAGCTCCCTGCAAAATCCCAGGCATCATCTAGTCCCATCTCCCTGGGCTCTTCTGCCCAGTAAGTGTGTGACGATCGTTCTTTGCTTTGCAGTTTCTGTCCAGTTTCCAGGACTCCCAGCTTGACTGGAGCTGCACTGGTTGCACCATCCTGGGCTACAGGTGAGTGTAGGCAGCTCTCTCTGCAGACTCTGTTTCAGTGCATTCTGATAAGCTCCACCAAGGAGATGAGCTCACGCCTGTGTTCTTGTTCAGACCTAGTACACAGAGAAAATGCTTTTTGGTCAAGACTGGATTTTCTTCTGGCATTGCACCAATGTTCTGGATTCTTTCATTTGGAAACGCATTCAGAAAGGAGGAAGAAAATGGCTTTGTTCGACCAAAGCTGAACTTTGGGCCAAAGCAAAAAATGCAAATTACCATTTCAACCCAGAGCACATCTCCAGAGAAACTTGTGCCTTAAATTATTAAGAATTAATTTTGTTTCCCTCGAGCTCCCTGTAGGCAGCTAGCACAAGAGCCCATCCCTTGTACTGACCATGGAGTCAACGTACCCATTAATTCTCTGTCTTCCAGTAGGAATGGAAACTCGAGTGTGATTGTCCGTTTCCGCCTCCGCTTCACCCCCCAGGATTCCCAGCCCCTGAGCTCTGTTATGGAGGAGGAAGCTCTCAGGCATGGGCTGGCAGCTGCCCTGCACGAGCAGGGTCTCTCCCTGGCTGCCTATGGGACTATATCCTCAGCTTCTCTTACAGGTATGCCGACTCCCGCAACCGCCGGGCAGCCAGAGCAAGGTGTCCTGTGCCGGTGCTGCTAGCACCAAAGGTCACACTAGCAAAACCACAACCTGTGTCTCAGCTAGCCAGACTGCTGCAGGGCTTTAGCTTTGGGTGTCCAGTCAAGGCGCCATGGCCAGCAGCAATGTTAGAAATGGAGGTGCTGCCCGGCACCCAAGCAAACCAACAAAAGATGCTCTGCCTGGCTCCCAGGTGCTACCAGCTTCACAAAACAGCAGCAGAACCATGCCTAGCTCTTGGCAGTTGCTGAACAGACATTTGCGGGGAGTCCCCAGGTGCCCCCCCAAAGCTAATGCTGTCCTGCTGCTCTCTGCCCTGCAAGAGCAGCTTTGGGGGCCTGCAGCAACAACAAAGCTTAAAGCATCAATTGCAGCTTCTTTGGCTTTTGTTGCAGCACCGGGAGCCAGCCTGAGGGACAGGAGCTTAAGCCTCAGGAGGTTAATTGCTGGGTTGTCTGTACCTACAACTGCGCAGCAGTCCTTAGGCAGTCCTCAGAGTTGTAGCAATAATTCTTGCTTAGGTAGAGATTTCTCATATTTGAATTATTCTCTGAAACGACCTGACTAGAAATTCTTTCCTTCAGTGACTGTGGATTTGCGTGTGACCATAGGACTCCAGGTCCAGGAGATTTAAAAAGCATGTGCCTGGAAAATATGAAGGTGTGGGTTCCTCTGCAGCTGCCTCTGCACTCCCTGCAATGATGGGCAGGGTCCCTGATCTTTGGGATCCTTGTGGGGCCCAAAGGGAGGGTGCACAGACACCCCTTAGCTTTAGGCAACAGCCCCGCATAACGTCAGCCTTGGAGCCTGCTCTTGGGAGGCCGCTCACGGTCACAGCTCTTGGGAATTTCTCCCTGCAGCTGGGATCACCCCACAGCCTACGGAGCTGAAGGCAGCTGCTCCTCCACTGTGCCTGTGGTGGAGCAAACTGAGGAAGGGCCCTGGGAAGGGAACTGGGCCGGGGGCTCACCGCTGGCCCTGGGGAGGGAAAGCAATTGCCAGGCAGGAGGAGAAGCTGAAGCAAAGCCTCTGCCAGCCCCGGCCCTGTCCACAGGAGCACGCAGCTCCTGTGCCCCTGACTGCCACACCCTCACTAATCCCCATTCCTTCCACTTTATCACAGGTCCCAGCGAGGTTTCTCCCCCCAGACCTGGACTGAACTCAGGTAAGAGCCAGGCAGCAGGAAGAGCCATCTGCCCCAGCTCCCTCGGCTGCACTCTGCAGCCTGACCTGTAGTCTCCTCCTCAGCGGTGGCCTGGCTGCCGATACAAGAGGCGTTTGTGCCCCATCTCGTTCATAACCTGGTGGTGCAGGGCCCTCCACCCCTTTCCCCCTGCAAACTCAACAAGAGCTGCAGCTTTGCTCCCGGCTCCATCCCGCAGGGACACTGGCAGTGCCAGGGAGCAGAGTGACAAGGACACCATGGGGGTTGCCCCTGGGGAAGCCAGGGGACAGTTGCTGGGAGCGATGCAGAAGACATGAGTGACTCAAGCCTTGCTGTCTCCAGGGAGCCGCCCTGGAGACATGTTCACTTGCCTCACCACCCAGTGCCTGTCGAAGGAAAACCCTGAATGTCACAGCCAAAAAGACTGTGCCGATGCCTCTGACGAAAGGGGCTGTGGTGAGTCTCACAGCAGGTCTGGACATGGGGGACGGGCCATACCCCACTGCTGCAGACCTTGACAGTTGTAACACCACTGGGCTTCTGCACACTGAAGAGAGCCAAGGACATGGCACAACTTGTTAGGCCAATAGGAGATGTCTGCATCAGGATGAGGGGAATTGGACCCTAGAACCACCTTCGTCCCACCACTGACTGCAAAGGGTCACGGCAGGGCACACCTTCCTGGTGGACTGGTGTGCTGGGCAGGCACCACGTGCCTACGCATTGCTGGGAGCAGATCATAAGGCAGTGGCTGAGCTTGTGAAACTAGCCAAGACGTTTCTCTCCAGAATTTCTTGCTTTAGAGGAGTTTCGGGTAGGATGCTGTGATGGGCCAGTGCTTTGCCATGCTCTTTTCCAAGCCTGCAGGTTAAAGTCTGCCCTGTGACATCCCTGGCAATGTCCTGCTGCTTGAGTATGTGCTGGGAGCATGCACAATGCTGAAACAGCTTTTCTCACTTGCCCCTGAGAGCACTTTGCTGGGGCGCTGGCAGGATCCTGATGCACTGGCTCTCTCCTCCCTTTCAGGCTGCGGGAGCCGCCCTGCCATGCAGACTGCCACCAGGATTGTGGGGGGCTCGGAGGCATCCAGAGGGGAGTTCCCATGGCAAGTCAGCCTTCGAGAGAACAACGAGCACTTCTGCGGTGCTGCAATCCTCACAGAGAGGTGGCTGGTGTCTGCTGCTCACTGCTTTACTGAGTAAGCTCTAGTCATGCTAGCTTGCACACCCCCTGCTCCCCCTTTTCCAAAAGCTGCCGTATCTTCCAGCCCAAGTTCCTGGTGTACCACACTGCTCCATCAGGCCACGTTTCCTTCCCATACCAGGTTAAAGCATGACGAGCTCCCGCCCCAGAGTGGGTGGCGGGATGGGCAGTAGGCAGCACCACCTACACCAAGCAGCTCTGGTTCGCGGGGCGATGCTGTGGCTGCGGGCTCACACAGTCCTGGCTGTCTCTCTTCCAGGTTTCAGGACCCAGCCATGTGGGCAGCTTACACAGGGACCACCTCCCTCAGAGGCTCAGACAGCAGTGCAGTGAAAATGGGCATCGCACGGATCATCCTGCACCCCTCCTACAACGCCGACACAGCTGACTACGATGTGGCTGTGCTGGAGCTGAAGAGACCTGTGGCCTTCACTAAGTACATCCAGCCCGTGTGCCTGCCAGATGCTGGGCATCACTTCCCCACCAGCAAGAAGTGCCTTATCTCCGGTTGGGGCTACCTCAAGGAGGATTTCTGTAAGCAAAGCGTGGCAGGCAGCAGAGGAGGCATGGTGGGGTGTGAGCGGTGCAGGAAGCACCAGGGAAGGGGACTCGGGCCGTGCTCTGGCCAGCCAGGGTGGGAGGTAACGTGGGGAGCTGGTCCTGTGCAAGGCTCCCTGCGGTGAGCTCATGGTCGCATCTTTCGTGTTCAGTGGTGAAACCTGAGTTCCTGCAGAAAGCAACAGTGGAGCTACTGGACCAGACGCTGTGCTCCAGCCTTTACAGCCACATCCTCACGGACAGGATGCTGTGTGCTGGGTATCTGGAAGGGAAAATTGACTCCTGCCAGGTAAGCTTTGCCCAGGCAAGCTGGCACCGCTCCCCACATCAGTCTTTTCCCTCCCAGTATGCACCAAGCAGCACTTCAAGAAACAGGATCTGACACCATGGTCACAGTTCTCCCCCAGGGTCTGAGACCATGCTCTGGACCCAAGGATTGGGGACCGCAGAAGACAGAAACGAGGATGTGGTTTCTCGTGCTTAGAGCAGGGCAGTGCTGTTTAAGGGCCTCTTTTGGCTTTGTAGCTCTTTTTCTCTAGTTCCTGAGCTGTAATCAGGGCTGGCACTGCCAATGTACCTGGCAGGTCCTCAGATCAAAATCCAGATGGGCAAGGGCAGCAGTGGAAACTAAAACATGCACAACTGTTTTTGGTGAACAACTTAGTGCTTTCCCTAGTTAGCCTTTATCCAGCCTGGAGTTGCAAATGGTCAGCTGGAGAAAATCCTGCCTTTCACAGTGCGTTGGGAGAGGAGGACTGTGATTTCCATGGCTGTCCCTGTGGTTGGGCAGGGCCCTTCATACCTGCAAGCCACCAGCTGAGCAAAACTGCACTTCTCTAGTGGTAGCGCGTCATATTTCCGCACCAAATGCAGCACAAACACCAGAGAACAGGCCAAGAATGGAAGATTCGAGGTTGGATGATGAACGTAACCCATCCGGTTATTCATTATTCACCTAGAGCAATCCAATGCCCAGAAGGCACTGGCCAGCTCCACAAACGCCACATGTCCTACGTCAGTGACTCTCGTATGGCGCAACAGTACCAAATAATTGACCAGGGAACCATAGGCCAAAGCAAGAAAATTTCATGCAAAGATTAGCATGGTCTCCCTGGGTTGCATATCATGCAAAGAACACCCATCATCTGGCTCTTTAGGGGTTGCTGGGCTTAACCCTTAAGAGCAGCAACAAATGATTAAAGCAGTAGAAAGGCTTACCCTAGATTTTATGGAGGATGTCCTTGTGCTCTTCTGGCATATCAAGGGCACAAGGCTACTGCTTAATAGAAGGACAGCGTACCCACACAGAGGGGCACCCAAAGACCAGCACAGGAGGTGCTTCACTCATCCTTAGGCTGGAGCAAATAAGCAGAGGTGAGCTGGGACACACAGGGACAGAGAGACACGGTCTGGCAGAGGTATGCTGAGGGTGGGCACGGCAAGCGTGGAGTGTCCCCAGGGAGAGCTTACCATCTGGCTTCTCTTGCAGGGCGACTCTGGTGGGCCCCTGGTTTGCGAAGAACCATCTGGCAAGTTTTTGCTGGCAGGAATCGTGAGCTGGGGAATTGGATGTGCTGAAGCCAGGCGGCCTGGGGTTTACACACGTGTTACCAAACTCAGAGACTGGATCTTGGATGCTATTTCTGCTTTCCCCACCTCCATAGCCCATAGTGTCCCTCCAATACACTCCAGTACTAATAGTAACATGGTCAGCTCTGAAGAGCTCGCCACCACCAGCAGAGCAATTCCCACCACTTCACCAGCCCCAGCTGCCACCAAGCCAGTGACTGCATCGAGACCACAAGGTATGAGCACCCACAGGGTGGGTGCACCTTGGCAGGAAGAGTGGCTGGTACAGGTCCAAATGTCATGTTTGTTTTCTGATGAGCTGAAATTCCTTTCAGAAGGGTGACCTGCACAACCCTTGCCTAAGTGCTAAGGGCCAAGGCACAAGTGTCACTGTCTGGCTGCCCCAGCTCAGCCCAGAACAGCTTGGCAGTGTCACTCGGTACCTGTGCAGATGGGTTTCGTGGGCTCCTTTGCTTATGCAACTGAATGTGTAATTTTACCTGCTGTCTGTAATTGCTTTGCTCCAGCAGGCCCAGGGCAGGGTGCTAAGACACAGCAGCATCTGACACTGTTTAACCTGTTGACCGCTCACTTTAGTTTGCCACTTAAGGACCTCCCAGCAGTTCAAAGTTGATGGCTGCAACTTCATAGCAGCCATGTATCTCCTCCCTGAAGGGAAGGCAGGCAGGATCCTGTGTCCACAGGATGACCTGTCAGCTCCAAGGAGCCCTCCCAGCAGCTTTGCAGGGAGATACAGATGTAGGGTATTTTTCTAAGTTTTGGATTAACTTTTTATCTGGAATGGCAAGGCTAAGAGGCACAGAGCTTCTGGTTACTCTGCCTTCGAGAAAGGCACAGGATTAAGGACTTGCCAAGAGCAAGATGCAGAACAGCAGTTAGGGTGAAAGCCCACCTATGGCTGTGCACAGCCACCATCGGGGACTGCCACAATCGGCAGGCAGGGCTGGGGCAGATGCCTCACACTTCAGCCCTGACCTGTCCCTGCTCAGACTTGCTGGTTAGAGAGGGCAAAAGTCCTTGCTTGTCTTCTGCTAGGAGCACTCACAAGTCATGCTTTGGCTTCTCTTCAGAGTGTGGAGGACGACCTGGGTTCTCTAATCCCAGCAAGATCGTGGGAGGAACAGATGCTTCCAGAGGAGAGATCCCCTGGCAAGTCAGCCTGAAGGAAGACTCAAGGCATTTCTGTGGAGCCACCATAATTGGGGACCGCTGGCTGCTGTCGGCAGCTCACTGCTTCAATGAGTGAGTCCATCCCTGCTAGCACTGCTGTTTCAGCTCGCCTGCCCACCGGCACAGAGCTGTGCGGGTCTACACGGCCACGTAGCCAAACCCACAGCTGTGGCACTGGAGTCACTGGGGAAAAGGAAGAACTCACACTGGATGTTAATTTTTGTTATAGCTAAAAAGTCACAGTAAAAGGGGTTTTGTGGGGAGGCTGTGATGAGGCAGGGAAAGGTTAAAGTAGCCTGGGCAGGGAGCAAGGTCAACACATCTAACACGGGTGGAAAAGGACAGGTGCCACAAGAGTTTCTTCAAGAAATTTAACTTTGAAAATTAGCTGTAATATAGGAAGTAGAGCCATGTGGTCAGTTCAGTCCTGCATAGTTCTGTTAAACAGCAAGAGCCCAAGCCCAGTCTTATAAATAACCTAGATAAAGAAATGAGTAGCAAGGGAATAATGTTTGTCAAGAATAAAAATTCCTGAAGGCAGAGAAGGTGGGGGACTATGAAGAGTTTCAAGACAACCTTATGCATTAAATAGCTGGGCAATAAAGCAGCACGTGAAATACAAGGTAGGCAAGTGTGAAGTGAGGCACAAAGCAAAAAAGCTGTTCTGTCTGTCTGCAGATGATGATGGGTCTCCATCAGCTTCTACCATTCAGCAAAAGAGGTCAGAAATACTGTGGATATTGCCATGAGAGCAGCAGTTCTGTGGGCAATGGCAATTAAAGAGCAAGTGAATGCTAGTAATTCTTAGAAAAACAACTGTGATTACCAGTATGTTGCTGGTAATCCACAGCATACCTGCTTCTCAAACATTGCATGCAGTGCTAGAATAACATATTGTAAAAAGGCTAACATAAGACACAAAGATGAGTTGGGTGTGGAACAGCATCCACAACAAGCATGACAAGATAGATCAGACTAGACTTGGGAAAAGAGACAACTGGGTGGGAAGGGAGTGTGTGATCAGGACTGTACAATTATGAAGGGTAGAGACAAAGTGTTTAAGGAGTGCCTTCTTACTGTTTTTCTAAGATACCAAATAACCACCAAGAACAGGTGGAAAACCAGCAAAAGGAAGCAGTTCTTCAGAAATGTCATTAAACTGAATGTTTAAAATTCACATGGGGTTAAAAAAAAAAGAATAAACCACAACTCTAGACAAGTCCAAATAAAACCCAAAAATCCATCAAGACCTACTGATTAGAGACACCATCTGTGTGCCAGAACACTCCTGAAATCACAGATTTCTGGAGGTGAGGAGAGGATTACTACGTTTACCTGCTCTTCAGGAGACGTCCAACATGTGCCACTGCTGGGAACAATTCTTTGGGCCTGACTTAGCAGGGCTGCTCTTCTGTGTGCTGGGCTTTGCTTTGGTAAAGTAAGGTTTCAAACACTGATCATGTGAAGTTGTCTGCAATTTAAATGTCAGAATTCATGCTAGGCATATGTCTGTGAGCATGTATGTTCAGGATTGTGTATTTGCAGGACAAATCCAGAAGATATCGAAGCCTACGTGGGAACAACATCACTAAATGGAATAGATGGGAATGCAGTGAATGTCAATGTAACAAGAGTGATCCAGCATCCCCTCTTCAACCCTATTATTCTGGACTTTGATGTGGCTTTACTTGAGCTGGCAAGACCTCTTGCCTTCAACAAATACATCCAGCCTGTCTGTCTCCCACTTGCTGCGCAGAAGTTTCCTGTTGGCAAGAAATGCCTAATTTCTGGGTGGGGTAACCTCCAAGAAGGGAACGGTAAGCAGTGATGCATTAGCAATTGATCTGCTCTGGAGCAGTGACAGACTCAGTAGTTCTCCCACGTTAAGCAAGAGTGGGGCACTGCCTCAGTGGGCTGTTGTAGCTCTGGCAGGACAGTCTGTCAGCCTCAGCAACCACACTTAGTTGCAAAGATGTTCCAAGCAATTAGAAAAAGCAAAGATCCCATTGTAGGGAGAAGGCCCAAGGGTGGCACCTGTGCTACCAAAGGCCCTACCATCCCTCTTAACAGTTGACCAGGAGCCCACAAGCTGTCAAGGCAACAGAAACTTGCTGGCTGTGTGCAGTGTCCTTTGCACAGGTACGAAACTGCACCCTAGGGTGAGCCAGGAGCTTCAGGGCTGCTGGGAGAGTAGCTCATATAGGACCCAACGCTCGTTTTCCTGAAATACTTGTTGAGTCAGTCTAAAAGCCATTAGCTCCCACTTTTCCTCTGCTGCACTCACTAATCCCGTGGCTTTCATGCAGTTAGCAAGCCTGAGATCCTGCAGAAAGCCTCTGTGAGCATCATAGACCAGAAGACCTGCAACTACCTCTACAACTTCTCCCTCACTGACCGAATGATCTGTGCTGGCTTCCTGGAGGGGAAGATAGACTCATGCCAGGTAAGAGTCTAGGATTTCTCTACTCTGCTGTGGATTGTTCCAAAAAGCTGGGCTAACTCACATCCTTGGGAAATAGTTGCTGAGCTGCTGTGGCCAGGCTGTAATCCACATGTACCTTAGCTCAAAACATCCAGCCCACTGCCTTGGACCTTCAGAAAAGTAAATAAATCTCCATCAAGTTGAGCATGACTTAAACCAACATCCCACTGCTCTGTCTGGCCAGACTGGAGTCCTGGATGAAGCAGGTCTCCTCCTGTGGCAGCGAGACAATGGTAGTTGTTGATGGCTGTCCTTCGCTTGTGGGAAGGTGCTGTCATGACAAATGCCACTTCTGTCTGTGCAGCCAGTTTGAGCCGTTGACCCTAGTTTCAGCCTCTGCACACTGATGTCTTGCACACACACTGCTGCATGGCAGCAGACAGCCCCATAGGGCTGGAAAAGGAAGCGTTTGGGGCTAGCTAAGTCCTCCCACTGTGGTTAGGGGCAGCTCCATGTAGACCTGTCTTGGGGAGATTGGGCTGAGCAGCCATTGCCTTGCTTCTTCCTCAGGGAGATTCAGGTGGACCCTTGGCCTGTGAGGTGACCCCAGGAGTGTTTTATCTGGCTGGCATCGTGAGCTGGGGAATTGGTTGTGCCCAGGCTATGAAACCTGGTGTGTACTCCAGAATTACCAAACTCAAAGACTGGATCCTGGATACCATCTCACAGTTGCCCAGTCCTGACACAGGCACCCCTTCCAGTTCAGCCATCACTAGAACATCTACTGCAGCCATGCTCGCCCACCAGCCCAGCACAACAAATGGAAGTCCAATCAACAGAACCACTCTGGGGATGAAGACAACCACAACCATGAAAGAAACATCCACAGATCTCGAAACCACTGAGCCTGCCAAGCCCACCCAAACCCCAGGTAAAATTGAGGACAGATATATTGGCATGCTGGTAGGAGACCTCCAGCACAGAGGGTACTGAGCAGGCCGTGGGTTATTGCCTTCCAGTGGTGCCTTGTACCAGCCACACCTTCAAGTGTTCCAGCACGGTCTGTATTGGAAAAGAAAACCCCGAATGTGATGGCGTTGTTGACTGCAGCAACGGCTTTGACGAGCGCAACTGCGGTAAGTACAGCTTTGCAGCCTGCAACTGCTGTCCAGCCTTATTCTGCATTACCCAGACTCCCCAGTGCAACCCACCATGGGCTGTCTTGGGCCCCCGTTGTACACTGGGGGCCTGGGCCAGCCCCCTGTGGTCCAGGTCCTATTTCGTCTGCCAGAACCTATAACAAAATAAAACTGGATGAGCAGGGTCCAAATTTTCTGCCAGGGAATGTGGCCTCTTCTCCTGTGCTACAAACCTTGGAACCCGTTTCCCAGCACACAGGCCTTCTGGCTAGTCAGTCCGCTGCTAGGACAAGCTAGCAAGACAGCTGTGCACAGTGTGGCAGCCCAGAAGATGACTTGTCATCCCTGGGACTGCGCCCGGGACTGTACATTCCTTGCTGTGTGACAGCTCAGCCAGTCCATCCAAATGTCCCCTCCTCAGGTACCACATCCCTGGAAGGTGTGATCTGCCGTAACAAGTAAAAGTTCCCAAACCATACCATGTCTGCCAAGCCTTTGCCTCAGACGGGTGAATGAAGCTCACATCCTGCCGCCCTGCGTGTATCTCCCCAGAAGGCTGCACCATGGCACGGGCTATGGAAGGAGGGCAGATACCACTTTCACTTACGGTTACTTAAAACCATGGTGCTTTTTCTTCTGTCTCAGACTGTGGCTTAACAACTGCTCTGGCCTTCAGCAAGATCGTGGGCGGCAGCGCTGCGGCTCGAGGAGAATGGCCCTGGCAAGTCAGTCTCTGGCTTCGGCGTAAGGAGCACAAGTGCGGGGCTGTCCTCATCGCCGACCGGTGGCTGCTCTCTGCGGCTCACTGCTTTGATATGTAAGTCTGAGATGGGCTAGTGAAGCTGGCTCTTGGCCTCACCCCTGTCAGCCCTCCTGCCCTCCCCTTCCTCGCAGTCCAGCACCATGGCTGGGATGCTGTGCCCCACTGGAAGCACACACTCCCTATTACAGATGTGCCCCTCCAGATAAGCGTGCAGAGGAATGAGTGGAACAAAGCCTGGATATGTCCACAGTGTGATGGAGACAGGGGTCCTGGCCTCACAAGGTGTGGCCATGGTGCATTCCAGTCCCACAAGTGGACAAACAGCCCTCCTTGTGAGGCCGCGCTCCTAACAGCCAGGTTTGCTGTCTTTCTGCAGTTACAGTGACCCCAAAATGTGGGTGGCCTTTCTAGGAACACCCTTCCTGAGTGGCATCGATGGCAAAATGGAGAAAATATTCCGTATCTACAAGCACCCTTTTTACAACGTCTACAGCCTGGACTACGATGTGGCACTGCTAGAGCTCAACACGCCCGTCAAGTTCAGCAACACCATCAAACCTATATGTCTCCCAGACAATTCACACATCTTCCATGAAGGAGCCAGATGCTTCATCACAGGCTGGGGCTCAACAAAGGAAGGAGGTACTGGCCGAGAGGGCTCCCTCACATCCATGATAGCCAGGCTAAGTGCCACTTACCCTGCGAGCCCAAACATCAACTCCCACTCCACTGCCCCAAGCGCTGCCAGGCCAGACCCTGCCGGGCATACCAACCTGGGCAAGGCCTGCAGTCACCACAATCTCCTCCCCAGCTGCCACGCACTGTACTCCTCCATTCGGTTACGCCTCTGCCCTCTTGCAGCCTTCCCAAGCTTTCTATATGCTAGCCACTGTGCTCCCCATCCCTCTGGCAGCTGCTCCAGCTGTGCTCCTGCTGTACAAGGACCACTCTGATACCATTTCTACCTGGTCAGCCAGGCTGCCTGACAAAGTACACACCAAAGGGACCTTCCTGTGCTTGCTCTGCTGGGGAGAAACCTGGCCTGATTCATTTTCCCAGTGCAGGTCTCTCCCTTTGGCAAGCAAGGCCACAGAGACCCCACTCCTACACATGCTGCTGCTTCTCACGTGCTCTGCACCAAGCTAACAGCGATCCTTGTCTCCTCAGGTCTCATGTCAAAGCATCTGCAAAAAGCAGCAGTGAACATGATTGGAGACCAGGCCTGCAAAAAGTTCTACCCTGTCCAGATCAGCAGCAGGATGGTGTGTGCCGGTTTCCCGCAGGGCACTGTCGACAGTTGTTCAGTGAGTGCGAGAGCAGCAAATGCTGCAGCTGGGACAGAGCAAACTTGGGCAAAGTCCCCAGGCTATATTCTCTCAGGAGGGCCTTGCCCTGCCTCCCCTAGCTCAGCTGTCTGTCCGTCCATCTCCACGGGCTGTTGCCATTATCCAGGTTCATCCTGCATACACCTTGTTCTGCTTGCCCCACCAACACTGGGCAGGTCAGGGAAAGATGCAGAGAGGTAATGCCAAGCTAGAGACCACAGGGATACCATGGAACCCGTTTCATGACCCTCTTGTGCCTCTGGACACGCTTTTCCATGTTGCTGAACCCCAACCTCAGACTGCGCACGTGGGTACATCCCTGAGCAGTCCTCCAGCTTGGGGAGGTGGGGAACAGGACAGCAAATGCTCCTGTGTCCCAGAGAGAAAGAACATCTCACAGCTGGGGGGGCTGGCCTGCCTTTTTTGGCTTGATACAGAATCCTTTTCCTCTCTCTGCAGGGCGATGCAGGTGGGCCCCTGGCCTGTAAAGAACCCTCAGGGAAGTGGTTTCTAGCAGGAATCACAAGCTGGGGCTATGGCTGCGCGAGGCCATACTTCCCTGGTGTCTACACCAAAGTCACAGCTGTCCAGGGCTGGATTGCGCAGAACCTCAAGCTCTGAAGCCGCACATTTTGCCACTCAGGGAACACAGCGAATGAGAAGAGTAATTGCCAGAGGATGCACTAATCCCTCAGCTATTGTACTTTTTTTTTTTTTTGATGCTGCAAAGGGGTGAAGATGGCCTGCAGTTATTAAGCAAATGCCAGCGTTGTGTGACCCACTACAGTTGTGACACCAGGGCATTTGATAACCACTTTGCATAGAAAAGTACAATTCTAGCCATTTTCTGTAAATAAATGAGGCCTGTCCCATCTTAAGACCTGGCCAAACATCCTATGCATTAAAACGTGGCCTGTCTAGTTGGAGCGGTGCCCAAAACGTCTGCCAGAGATTCACACAGTTTGGCTGACCTCTGTCTATGAGCTGTCATCCCAAGGCCAAGCCAAGAGACAAGTGAACTTTGTCCCAGCCCAGAGTTACGCCCTTGCAGAAGCCTCAGACCTCACTGCCTTGATGGAGCTGTTGCGTTGTGCGATGGCTTTTGGAAAGGGTGTGCTACTGTTTCCACTCAGTGCTTGGTGCTGGTAAGCTCAGTGATGATCCCCTGGCTCACCATTTGATCACAAGAGAAGGCAGGACTAAAACTTGGTCTTAAGACTGCACAGGCCCTCATCTGTATCAGAGAATCGGGAAAGACTTCTCACCCCCCACACACCCCCAGCTCCCTTTGCGTAAGGGAACAGGTGATTAAACTGAGGAAGATTAAGGCATAGCTACACAGACTGCTCTGGTTAAGCTAGCTGGGAGAATTTCAAGGTGCTGCGATAGTGTCCCAGGGATACAGCTCCTTCAGTGGGAAGTCGGGTCCCACTAGCCAGCATAAGGCACACAGACACCTTTGTTCACAAAAAAACTGCTGCAGAGCTCACGTGTCAAGTGTTAGGCAGACTTGGACATCTCATAAATTCGACCACCAAAACTGAACAGCAGCTAGTACCCCAAACTCCTTCCTAGTCTTTGGCACTTAAGCTCTGCGTTTGGGTATAGCAAGAGGTTTCTTCTTTCCCAGCCCAGCTGGCAGTGAGATACACCACTTTACCTGCTAGAGCACTAGCAAGGTGGGAGACCTGGCTTCCAGGCATGGCTCAACTAAAGATGGGTTCAGACCCATGGCTTGGAACACTTGTGGGATGTTCCCATCAATGAAACGGGAATGCTGCACAGCCAGTACCACAAAATGCGTACAGCGATAAAGAAAAGTAAAAAGGCCCCTAAGCAAACATGGCTTGAAATCACTTTATTTTCAAGTAGTCACTCTGCTCAATCTGGATGGGAAACTCCAGTTCAGTTTCAATTAGTCCAAATAACCAGTTATCTCCTAATAGTTTACCTTGTGTGAGAAGACTTTAGTCCCTTCATAGAAGCCACCACATTGGGAGATGAAATGAAATCAGGTTCTCCCACATCCCTTTGAACGTCCTAGCAGCTAAGGAGACGACATCCTTCCAGTCTGTCTCTCTGACCCAGCAAACAGTGAAATATTTTATAAAATACAGAAGAGCTTAAAAAGAAGGGATTTAAAAAAATCTCAATAGAGGGGCATGGGCACTTTTAATCTCCAACACTCTCCTCTTCCAGCTGCTATGCACACTGCTGACTACCCAGCATAGACTGACCTTTCCAGGAGAGGTGTGTGAGCCAAGAACAATACAGAGCTCGGCCCCAACGCAGACCCAAGTCCTCTGTTGCAGAAGTGTTCCTCCCTCAAAAAAATGATCCCTAGAAGGTAGACTCCAAGATGGAACATCTGTGCCAGAGCCAAAGCAGAAGTTACAGAATATCACAGCCACACATTTTATTCTATAAAGAAATCAACCTATGTGCTTCCCAACCCTCTTCGTCCCCCAGCTGTGCTTGTACAAGTATTTGCAAGGCTGTGCTGCAAACCCAATAAGAGCACCCCTGCTCCCCAACACACTGCTTGAGCTGAGTCAAAGCCTACGAGCCCACACGTGAGCCCCACACCCAGCTATACAAGTACAAGGCAAGAAAGAGCCAAATGTGGCATGTGGAGCATCTTAACAGCAGCTTTTCCACTGATGAAAAGGGACTGGGTAACTACCTGACGGCTGGGTCCATGCTTGCTTCCTGGGCAAGGGGACTGTGTTGCTGGCTTGGCCCCCCTTTTGCACAGAAGGCTCCTTGCCTCTCGCAGCCCTTTCAGCAGGGATTTATCAGCCGCTATATGCCTTGGCCAGTCTGGACCCTTGGGAGGGCCTGAGGCAAACCAAGCAGCTCACAATGGCTCTCAAGGCTGGAAAATTCACTCGCTCCTAGGGCTGGTGCTAATAAAAGCCACTGGATGCAAAAGGTACAGCGAGGGTTTATTGCTCTGCCGTGACAGGGGCTGGAAAGGCCGCAGGATTTCGCCCCCAACCATCTGGACTGGCCGCTCGTCCCTTGCCCACATGGTCCCTGCCTGGTCCAGGAGCCGCGACGCTTCACATGTTGGCTCTCTCCCGCTGCAGCCGAGAGTTGTAGGCTCGGGAAACCGTGTTCCAGGCGTCCATGTAGCGGTCCATGCACATGGCAATGCACTTCTAAGGGACAGAGACTTCTCAGCGCCCGCCGCGGTGGGGTGTGGGGGGGGTGGCCCGCGGGTCCCCGCTGCTCCCCGACCGCGCTCACCTGCTCCGAGTTGTCCAGCGCGCCGCCGGGCTTCCCGATGCACTTCCGAAAGCACTTGTCCGTCATGCGCTGCGGAGAGAGGCCGTCAGAG
>VZTL01027054.1:1766-92200 GCA_013400535.1 Scopus umbretta | reverse complement strand
ATTTGATAGAATAAGTAATAAAAATAATAATCCTTCTATAACCTCAGCATATACATTATACAAATGTCATCAGAATGGAATTGCACTGGCAAAACATTTGATAGTATCAGTCTTTACCTGATTGTTTAATAATATTCACAAATGACAGTTATTTCTTTCGATATCATTCAGAATACAAACATTGCTTGTATGCAGTGCTCTGTATGTGATCATATTGTGGTCCAAAGACCCCTGAGGTCAAGAGAGCTCCAAAGCTTGCAGAATCTTCTAACACAATCATTATTTGGCAGGTAAAAGAGAAAATATATTGAGGTAAATGAAATAGTTAATAATAATTCCCTTGTTTTGTTTTTCTTCCATTCTTGACATTAGAGAGGCTTAAACCAGAATCTTTTAATAGCTGACTTCCTTTTTCTCCACTGTCTTGCACTGCTTGTCCTCTGGAAAAAATGTGAGTCATTCCTGAATGAGTCCTGAATGGCAAACTCATTCCTGAATCCAGTGCGGCACGTCTGTCTTGTCTCCTTTGTTCTTATGGCCTGGAATATGCCCTTTCTGGAAATTCTCTTGATAAGTGGCATCAGCATCAGCATCATCAGATGCACACGGCCATCCCTCAGGTGAACACCCTCCCTCCTCTACCATGGCAGCATGGTTCTTTCAGGCAGTAGCCCACATGGAGTCCATCTGTGTGATGAGAGCACCATCAGATTTTAATGGGTGTCTATTGTTAGCCTGTACAACAATGCATTGGGAAATTCTGTCCAGTGTGGAAGTAAAAAAAGTAATCTGAAAGGCAGATGCACAGCGTTAACTTTCAGAATTAATAAACAGTGCATCTATTTCCCAAGTCATCATATCTGTGTCAATAGTCCTGTTAAAAGGCCAGCATGACAATATTAAATGGTTACATTATTTGCATCTTACTGGGTGTGATTACTTAGACTGTGGCTGTGATATATTGCTGGGCCTGTGAACTCTTTGGGGCAGGGACAGCACCACAGCAGGAGATTTTGGGACAGCACCACAGCAGGAGATTTTGGTCCAGCCAAGTTTTACACATCAGCTGCTCAGCAGTTCCTGGTGGGCAGCAGCTCAGCCATGGGAGCAGAAGTCCCAGACAGGTATCAGGATGGTACCTACTCTCATAATGATGACATAGTGATGTTGTAACGGTGGATGCCATAATGATGTCATAATGATGGGGTCATCATCATAGCAGCATTCAGTGAGAGTTCTGTTCCATTCTGTTGTAATACAGAAAAGTTATCACCTAGGAGAAGGCTTGGAGATCCTACACTAATTCAAATAATAATAAATTTTAGTTTAAGAGCAAAATTATTGAAGTATTTCACATGCCATTTTCTGGCTCTTATTGCTGATTAATGGCTGTTCTCATAATATATATTTTACAGATATAATACCACTGTAACATTAGGAAATAGAGTTTTCCTAAAATAGTGGTTTTTTCCTTATCACTCTTGAGTTGCTTGGATCTTTTAGTTCTTATTAGAAATGTAACAAAGACAACATTTTCTCTTACAGCCTTCTAATATCCTTTTTAGCTCAACATAAGCTGTTTAGCCCAAGTACTAATGTACATTTACTTGAGACATTTTCTGTGAAAAATGCATTTTTGAAGTCTTAATCAGTAAGCAGCTCTCCAGCAATCTGTATGATTTCCCACCCAAGTAGGGAAGAGTTTAAAATAGCAAGTTTGAAGAAATAAACAATGGAAGAAAGACAATCTCTTTGTCTTTTTTTTTCAGTACGTCACTAGTTTGAGGTCAAATTTTGCCCACATATGACAGATCAGTTGCAGTCAGGATCCAAAAACATGCTCCATAAATTCACCCAGCTCCTATCAGCATTAGTGTTTATGCAAAGGATTATAACTGATATGAACAAATTACTTTGCATTACCTACTTACACATTCAAAGAGCAACATCCTAAACATCCTAAACTACAAAAGATAAACAGTAGAAACATTTCCAGTCAATATCACAGACTGTTTTGCAAAGCAGTGAAGATGTTAGGGCCATAATTTGAATGATGGTTTTAACAGGCAAATAGAGAGAGAATATGTATGGTGAGTTAAGCTGCATAAAGCCTTTCTTCTAAATCCAGATGTAGGCATTAACTCGCATATTTGAGATGGCATGCTTATTTGCTAAGTGCAAAGATGGTTAGAAAAAGGCTTTCCTGACTGAAGATAAAAGCTGGAGTACTCCTTAATTTTGGTTACTGCCAAGCTTATTTCAACAACCACAATAGTTATTTGGCTCCATACCAAAAAGTGGCAATACAGTACTTACATGTCTATGGATCAAAATTAGA
Organism: Scopus umbretta; assembly: GCA_013400535.1. Classification (NCBI taxonomy): domain Eukaryota; kingdom Metazoa; phylum Chordata; class Aves; order Pelecaniformes; family Scopidae; genus Scopus; species Scopus umbretta. Next base: position 89,862 of record VZTL01027054.1, on the reverse strand, counting down.
TGAAAAATTGCTCTTTCTCATCTCCAAAGCCATTTGCCGCACATTTTATAGGCCTCAAGATGCCTTTTGTAATATGTGATAACAGAGCCAACTGAAGCATCTGCCCGGGAAGAGATTACTTTAATTATGGACTCAATGTCCTATTTTCTGCAAGTGTTCCCCAGAGAATTTCTTACTGCTGGATGAGAGGTGTTATGATGCACATTAAAACCTACGAGTCAAACAAAAGAGGTTGTAAAAGTGAGACAAGGACATCCATAAAGTCTCCAGTCTTGTTTTCAGTGGCTAAAAAAATAACCCTGAATTCTGTGATGGTAACTTTTTAAATAATCCAACACTTGTTAAGATAGATTTCCAATAATGTAGAGAAAAAAAAGAATGTTAAAAAAACTTAGCCTTTTTTCCTAGTCCTGTTATCTTTTAAATTGATTGATCTATACAAGTCTTTAAAATATTCGTGTTTTCCTTTTATTTTTTCAACATAGTAGTAGTCACTAATGATGTAATGTGAAAAATGCAGCAAAGAGGTTCCTTGTTAGCTTCTATTTTTGTAACATGCAAAGTTTGTCATTAAGAATTCATTTGCTTTCTGCTGTAGTATCATTGATCACAATTAACTCACTTGATATTAAAGTGGATGTGCTGTATGCTCCTATAGAAATTCTGTGTAAATCATCATTGATTCAGAACAGTTTAATGGCTACTTAAAATATTTGTCTTTCTCTCTTTATCAATTAGAAGAAAGCCTAGAGATCTTCATTAGCAGCTGTTGCAATGATGAGCTAAAAGTTTTTCTTTACAGAAAATATGATGGAAGAGCTGTAAAGATGGCTTGAAGATGCTGTGACAGCATTTGAGGTGCTGGGAAACTTCCCTAAAATTCGTAAGATTGCCAAAATTAAATGGGAAAATGACATCTCCAGAAGATACTTAAGTTTAAAAAAAAAACTGAATTGCATTGAAATCAGAGGGCCGTATCTGATAGCATTTGGGAGTATTGCCTCTTTGATCCTGTACAATTATTAGAAAGGTTTATTCTCCTAAAACAGAGAATCCTCTCATCCTCTATAAATAACATCAACTAACATTAGGGATTTTGCAGTTTGCTGATTTTACAGTAACTGTCTTTACCAAAGCAAAACCAAGTCTGAAAAGGATGTTACATAGTCAGTACTTCCCTGTCTGAGTGAAGGTGCTATGGAGATTTCATAGTTTAGCAAATGGAGGAAATCAGCTAGCCATGGAGCTTCCAGACCCAGGAGGAGCTCCTCTCCTGGGGGAACTGTGTTGGGTAGGGGTCACATCATATGTCTCTGCTTCATGGTTTCCAACACCATTTCAGGTGCCTGGGAAATACCTGCCCCAAGCTTGGTCTCTGCTGTCACATAGCCTGAGCTTGTAAACCCGGTCACAGGATGACATGCTGCTGAGTGCAGCTCCGAGATACCTGATCTGCATCTGCAGGATTGAATTTGGGTCTGGATGTGGTAGCACCTGTTCTGTATGCTCATTAACTCACACGACATAAACTTGAGGTAGTGGATGGAGAAAGCTGAAATACTGAAGGTGGCTTTTCGTGGAGCTATCCTGGGCTAGGAGGAGCAGGAGCTCAGCTCTCTGCTGCATATGACATGGTGTGACATCCTGAAGTCTGTGGGCTGGAACAGGTACCTGTGCAGAGACACATGGGCTCCAACCCCATGGAAGAACTAAGGATTAAAACTCACATCCCTTGTCTATCTCCTAGGCTCTTCCTTGTTGATTTTTTTCTGACTCCTTCCTCTGGCTTTAAGAAGCTGTGCAGTGCCAGGTCTTAATGGAAGGTTTTAGCTTATAAGTTTTATAAAAGTTTTATAAAAATTTATAAAGAAAAGGAGAAAAAAAATCAGGAAAAGCCCTGATGTGTGAAAAGAGATCCTTGGACCAAGGTGGGAACTGACTTGATATCAACCATTTCCAGGCTCGCTGCTCTGCCTTTTGGTCTGTTACTGAAAAGATGGAGGAAAGGGTCACTAACATTCATCGTTTACTGAAGTGACTGAGGCACCTTTGCTTGGAGCTGGATTCAGGATGTTGTTGAGGTAGATGTGCAGGAGCATGGCTGGTCCTGTGTCCCTTCTGGGAGTTTGGGAGACCCTCTGCCTTCATCAGGCTGTGGAAACTACACGTCCCTGAATCCATATGCCCAGGCAATTTTTGGTGAGGCACCCTGGTGCATCTGGAGCTGGGCTCCCTGGGCTGCTCTCCCAGGCTTGTGTGCCCTAGATACTGCCAGATCCCTGTGCGGCACTCAAGTCATGCTGAAAGTCATGCAAAATTTCAACCATGATGTCTGCAAGGGCAAACATTTCATCTGTGACACTTTTCCTTGCCAGCAGCCATGAAATCTGTTTGGGTATTTTCCTGCTTGCCAGGGAGAGCTGACCTTTCATTTGGGTGAAGTGCCCTGCTTTGGAGCTACTGTTCCTTTGCTCCCGGAGCTGGCACTGCTTTGTGGGTCACTGATGGCTTTAGCCAGAGCTTTGTGTTTTTAACAGTATGGGCAATTAGGTCACCATTCCAATTATCTATGTACAAATTGTTGCCTTTTTTGTTTTAAGGAGTCTATTTTGGAGTGACCTCCACACAAAAAAGGTTCCAAGAAGCTGGACCTGTGTTGTTACTTAATGGGATGAAAACATCATTCTTCAGAGAATGGTGTTATCTCTCCCAGTAGCTTTGAGCAATGGGTTTCTTACTCTGTGGAGCCTTTAACTTGGTAGGGGACTGGTATTTTTCTGGTTGTTCTCAGCAAACAAGAGTCTCAGAGTCAAGTGAGTAACAGGATAGAAAAGGCAGTTCTGCTTCTGACTGGCTCTCTGCACTATCAGCTAATGTTGTTGGCTGTAGCTCACCTCCCGGTCCTGCTAGCTTAGCCTGGCTGCGACGGTCATTGCTGGGAGGCCCATCTGGACAGGAGACAATAACTGCGCTGTGGTGGCTCCTGCTTCCTCCACCAGCAGACATCTGCAGCTTGGAGTGTGGGGAGGGGAGGAAAGAGTGTCCCAATCCTCTCTCCTCCATTGCAAAGCCATGTGAAGTGTCCCTTGACGGGGTACAACTAGTTTAGTGCTGTAAGCAGTTGTCTGTGCTGACAGATGAGGAAAGTCGGCTTTATTTCTTACGGGGGGAGAGCAAACAGATCTGAAGTCAATGATGACACTGTCTTGGTTCTGAAGTACATTGAGAATACGTTTCATTTTTTCTGGCCCATACAAGGATTTCAGTGCCTTTTAGGGGGGGAATATGAAACGTGTTCTTGCAAATATTTCTCTCTGTGTGGCATTTTCCTTAACATATCATTTTTTCTTTTTTTTTTTTTTTTTACCCTCCACCCCCAAACAGTGCCCAGAACATCCTTGTCAGCCTTTTCTCCTTCTTATGAGGTTCATTTGTACATCTGCTGTGATAGCAACATACCTGGCAATAGTGAAAAAATTCACAATCCTGGCAGAGCACTGTGGTCGCTGTAAGTCATGCTTCAGAAAAGTGCAGATTTTTTAATGTTAACGTTCTGAAAATGAATACGTTCCTCATGTGTCTAGTAGTACATTTATTTGTGCCTTTAAAGAGATGATCATTATGATACTGAAGCCAAACTGAAATCTAACTTTGCAGTGCCATATGGCACAACCTGTAGACACTAAGATAGGGAGTTCATGCATTCGGTTGCCAGACTGATGTGGTGGATAAGTAGATTGTCATAAAAGTCATTAGTTTCAGTGCATATAGATTGCACTTGGCCTTTTTTGTTTTTAAGCTTTTAAAGGTTGATCTTTTAATGCTTTGCTGTGATGCAAAAATAAAGCATCTCAAGAGGACATTTTGTGGTTACAAATTGTTAATGTGTTTTAGCTGAATGACATAAAAATAACGAAAAATTCTCAATCTTGCTAGTATTTAGCATATGTCAGGAATGTTTACTTATATTTGTAAGGATATTTCCAAGGTTGATTTGTAACCCACCAGTGATCTGGCTACCACTTCTAGCTAGGATTACTGTTTGTGACTATGTTCATAGCTCTGGAATAATTTTGGCTACAAGTCCCTGTGGACTAGGAAAAGAAATTAAAAAAAAATAAAAAAAAACAAAAGCAGAAACAAGTATTTCTGAGGTTGACAGATGTTGTATAAATATAGATGACTATTGGATGACTATTACATTTATCAGTAACGGTAGTTTAGCTGCAGTAGTTTGGTTGGGTAAAAGTAGTTTATTTGCATCAGCAGCTCACGGCTCTCAATCTACATTTGTCTCCTAGGTAGTTAAGCTGGATTTCAGAGCTGGGTTTTTGTCCTAGTTTTGACAGCAAGAGTTTTCTGGTCCAGAATGTGACTTGTAATGTGAATTCACAGCTGGAGCTATCGGGGAGTGCCAAAGCCTGGACAGAGTAGTTAACGCTTCCCAAGGATGATCCCTTTTACCTGTGAGCCAGTCCTGGAGCTGTGCGTACCCTGGACCTCCAAGGGCTGTGGCATGTGTCTTGGGGCTCTCAGCCACATGGAAGTTTTGGTGCGTAGCTTGTAGGCTCAGGAGCACTGAACACGCAGTGACAGAGGGAAAGGGAGGGATACAAACCTCAGCCGAAACATGAACATTAAGCCAAGTATATGAAGTTTTCATGAGCTTCATTAGATTTTCAGATAGTAACAAAATCATAGGGCAAGTGAAACTCAGCGTTTGCCAGTACAGGAAGGCTTGCATTACTCTGTTGAGCAGTGCTTTAATAATACCTGTAAACTTTCAGGTTATATTTGAAAAATGAATACACAGACTTTTAATAAACCTCTTTTCTTTTTTTGTTTAAATTGGCAAAATAATAATGTTATTAGGACTTATTCTTTGTGTGGAAGTGTGATTGCAGAATACATTTCATGGTTGATTTATGAACCCCTTGAAAATATAGTTTATAATGAAATTCTAACAGGCCCTTAACAAAATTAGCATGACAAATAGCAATGTAGTAATAATACCTTTCATGCCTGTGCATTCCTGCAGATTTACTCTCACTAAGCACTTGCCAAAGGCTGAGAGCACTTCCAGCCAGGGCTGGGCAGCACACCATGGAGAATGAACCCCCTGAAAGTTGACTGCCTTGTGCACGTATGTGAAGTTATGCATTCAGAGAGTGTGTATGGGTGAAGTTAAATCAGCGGTAGTGTTACCAAAATAGCATCAAACTCAGAATAGCTGTCTTCAGCTACAGAGTGATTGCTGGTCTACTCAGGCAAAACATGAAAAGTGTAACTTCTGTTGCTGGCAGCACTTAATTTCAGGGTTTTGTTAGAATTAGGAAATATAGCTGAGATAGTAGCTAGAAAAACAGTAATGACTTGGGCTGTCATTGTTCATATGAGAAGCCTATATTTATCTTTATATCTTAAAGCTTTATTTTGATGAATTTTACAGTTGAGCCAGGTCTCTACAGACTGAAGTCCTGATGCTTTGCCTCTATCTAATGCTTGCAATGTATGAGATTAGATTCTGCTCCAATGTTTCTTTGGGAACATTTCCTTTTGTATAGAGTAACCTGTGCCAAAGCTGGATAACTGGGTCAGACTCAGGATTTTTATATGGAAAAGTCTGGGCTATAGCCAGCTCAGATTTAATGTACATAACATGGTTTGCTGCTAGGAATTTTGAGGGCATTATACTGACCTCAATCTGCTCACGCAACCACTGAAACAAATTAAAGAGCAAAAGTGCTATGCAGTGTGTAAAGGGCTGTTGGAGGTTGTTGAAATAAAAAGCAAGGGGAAGACCTGCCGTGAATAGCATAATCTTTGGTCTCCCAGAGACTGATACAGTTATGGATAGATGAAGCTAAATTTTAGCATTCAAGTTCATGTATGTGGACTGTAATTACATTTTTATTCTAAAAACACAGTTAAAACAATGTTAGACTAAGTGGTTTCTTTTCAAAGGAAAAGTTAAAATAGGAGATATAATTCCAGATGGGATAGTTAGAAAGAACAATTTACTGAGTTCCCCCTTGGCAAATAGTTAGGGTTATTCTGGGAAATACAAAAATGGGTGGGAACAGAAAAAAACATCTTGTGGTGAGACAGCAAAGCTTGTGGGGGTGCAGGTTAACCCAGTCCTTGGAAGAGTCTGTGCAGAAAGTGAGCACCCTTCCTACAGAAATTTTGGGAGAAGTAAAAACCATTGAGTGACTACTTCCTTATTTTTCCAGAACTGTTTTGTGTTTTTTTTGTTTTGTTTTGGTTTGTTTTTTTCCAGTTTTACTGGCATGTCTATGCCTGTCACAGTCCTCAAATCTCCATTATCAAAATGTCAGATTATGAGGTAACTTAGTACTGGTTTACTGGGAGAGGAGCAGACGTGGAAGAGACAGAACAGTTTGAGGAAGCCCAAACCAAGGCTTGATACAGATCCTGTTCTAAGAATTAAAGTAATTTTATTTCTTTTTTTTAAGCACTCTTTGGTAACTAAGGTAAAAAGTGATCATGAAAAGGTTTTATCGTAATGTATATGAAATGGTGACAATGCCCATCTCCTACACTCAGCCTCAGCCCTCGGCTTCCTCACTGTAATTTTTAACAGCAGAATTTGTTCTTGGTGTTAGTAGACTTACGAAGGAATAAAACAGCTGCCCTGAGTGCAATAGTATACAAATTGTCAGACTGCTATTTTTCCCTTTTTTTGACTAGCCAGGCTAAGTGTCCTGAAAGAGCTGTATTTGGGCTTCAGCCAGCGTGGTGGGTGCATGGTCCATTAACCAGATTTCTTAGGCTTACAATCTTGCTCTTTTGAGCACAATTACTTTTTTCTGATTGTGTCTTCTGTAGCTGTTAGAGGATCCAACAAGGAGGGAAAAATGTTTGTGCACAACTTTATATGAGGGGATTCCCTGTTGGGGTCATATGTCAGGACTATGCTGCTGTTTCTGGGGAAGCAAACTTATTTTGTGGTTGTTACATCCATGACACCACTCACGAGCTACACAACAGGGTCATAATCCAGCTTTACAGTTGCTACCTCACAAATTGTACAGCATATGAAATTGGATCTATAAAGGATTCAAAAACTTGTAACCAATAAATATAATTTGAGGCAGTTTTACTATTGCTCAGACACAGACAAAAAGATGTATAATTTGTGCTGAGTAATTGCAGAAGAGCCAATACTTGAAATTAAATTCCCCAAAATACTAGAAAGTAGGCCATAAGAAAGAAATTAGCTGGTTTTCCTGCCAAAGATTCTCAACCTTAACAACTCTTAACTATCTTTAATGACAGATGATTTGTAAATTAGTCATTCATTGCCATCTAATTTTAATTTTCTTAAGGAAAGTGTTTCCTTATCTCTGTTAGACCAGATTCTGCTGTTTTAAATCATGTGGCACAGGACAGTACTGCATGAGTAGTGAGCCTTGCTAAGCGTAGAGCGAGTACTGGTGTACCCACATGATATGAGATCTTCTCATGAGATAAGGCACTGATAAGGTGAGTGAGCTCTCAGGATCTGGCTCTTTGTATTTAATTGAAGAGCTGCACCAGCACTACTAGTTGTTGGGATAGATGCCTATACAGTCAAGTCAGTAACTCATAGAAGCAGGTGGGTAATTCAGAAATGCAGGTACTGGAGGTGGTTTGGCAAGCTGGGTTGTTGGAATGTGTATAACATCGAGGAAGACATAGCTGAAATATTTTCTTTACAATTTGCCTCTTGTTCTAAAGAAATAAGGTCTAATCCAAACCCAATTAATCTGAAGTCTGATATATACAATGTGATTTAGTAAAATTTCTTGGTCAGAAGCTCCACATTTTTACCAGAAATGGCAGGTATTTATAATTTGCTGCACAAGTAGTTTAAGTATTTTAGCATAATTTAGAGTGAATTAATGGCTTGTTATTTATCGCCTAATGCTCTATAGGAGTGATTTATAAAGGCATGCTCTGCATTGCTTGTTACTTTGTATTCTCTGTGTTAGATGTATCATCAATATCATTAAATGAATTCACAGAGACATCGCTCCGGAACTATGGTTTTTGATACAAGGGTAACGGAACATAAATCAAGAATTATGTTTAATTCATGAGAGGCACCAGTCTCTCATTTAGGTGTAGGCTGGGCTAGAAGGTGTCAAAAAACATGCTTTACAATACCTCTTCTGATTGCATTTCAGACCCTCTCTATATGCCCTTATGTTCTGTGTGAGAATAATATATAGCAATACAGTGCAGTTTGTCAAGTGAATAACGTTTGTGTTTTTATTTATTTGGGTGCAAATGGTATCATTATTTTTGCCACAAGCCAAAAAAGGAATATATTTACATGAATATACTTAAAATTATTCTTAAGGGAATCTATAAATTTAAAGATAAGGCTTGCCTATTCTGTGCAATAAATACTATTGTTGATTATTTAAATTACACTTTAAAAATCTAATACTCTCTAGTATTTCTTATTGTTACTTTTACTTCTCTGCCTGCAGAAATGAAAATAAACCCTTTCTTCATTTTAGTCTTTTTTTACTTACCTCTTTAAATTCCTCTTGAATTAGTGTATTGAAATCCAAAATATCAAAAAGCCTATAAGAATATTTAGCTAGTATTTGTTTACTTTTCATTAATTTTATGTAAATATTTGTCCCCTTTACTTTTGTAAAAAAAGAAATTCTTAAAAATCCTAAATTTAGGATCAGCACTGACTTGAAAATGTGATTTTACCTCAATATTATTCCAAATGTATAAGAACTCTTGACAGTATCATTCACAAATAATGGTAATTTTGAAGCAGGAAGATTTAACTCTTCATGCTGCTGATGCAGTTTATTAGTAGTGTTAATTATACAAGGTCTATGGATGACTCCAGGGCTGTCATTCACTAGAAGTTTGTTCATTGCGTAGCTGCAAGAAGTGGGACATGTTCTCTTTGACATTTCTTGTAGTTACTAAAATAGTCATCAAGTATTTTAAATGGATGACTGAAAGGAGTTACATTCATGGGAGAATACCAATGTTTACACCTCAACCATAACTAAAAAAAACCCCATGTTTTGTGAAAATGAAGGAATAGCTTTTGTTCACTGTTTTTAAATTTTGCTCTCAGTGGAAACAAAGTACTGTAAAACAAACAGCGTATCACTGGACAGGGGGAAAAATCAGACTTCAAGCTCCTTATGTCACAGCTTTCATGCCGTGTCCTGTGTGCATATAAATTTGGAATAAGCATGGATCAGTGTGGAAAAGAGTTATATGCCCTGTATTGCTCACCGCAGCTTGCTATGACAGCTGCCTGCCCTTGGTCTGGAGCGGTGGAGGCAGGACACATCCCAGGGCCCCTCTGCCCCACTGACGCTAGGGCTGAGCTGCCCATGCAGCGGGGACAGCACTTCTCTTCCCTCCAGCCCTGCGGCAAACGGCAAACAGAAGCACGGCGGTAGCAGGATGTCTGGGGAGATGGTTATGTTTTTCCTTCCTAAATTACTTTTTTTTCCAAAATTTTTTCGCAAAGTATGTCCTACATTGTAATTAAAGATATGAAAATTTAAAGAAAATATTTAATCTCCTCTAAGTCATGTTTTATAGTTTCATTTGAGGAAAAATTCAGAGGGTCTGGATTTCTTTCTGAGATGCGAAGGAAGCACGTTTCAGAGTCCTGATGTGCCTCCCAAAATGGGATTTCTGTCCACTTCACAGGCCCAAATGAAAGGCTAGGGCCACAAAGAATCAAAAGCTAAAATCTTCATTAACAGACAGTATTTGATCCTTCACTAAGATTAGAAAAATTGGAAAAATAAATTTAAATATATTATAAAAATTCATACACAAAGCTGAAAGAGGTTTTGTTTTGGGTTTTTTTTTTTTTTTCATTTTCACTTAAAAATATGTTGGAATGGAACTCTTTGGCTTAATATTATCTTTTTAGCTCAGATTTGCAATTCAAAATTCTATCCAATTTGTAAACAGGACATGGATACTCTTCTAGAACAAAAAACATCTATATGTGAAAATCAGAAATTCCCAATAGTATTTTATTGGTTCCAAATCTTCCAAAAATGCTGAACAATTTATTGGCTCCTCCTCCCCTCTGCAGTGACGGCTTGTTGGCCACCTGACATCTAGCAGCCTTTCCTCCCACTGTTGTGCTGGGTTATGTTAAGGATGTGACCGGTGAGTTTTGGGAAGATCTGTGAACCCTGAGTCTTGGTCTCATAGGAGGTTGTGGCCCACAGATTTCCAGGTCTTCCTTACAGCACCCTGGGCATCCTTCCCACCTCCGCCAGCAGCCAGCACCCAAACTGCACCAGACTAGTCTGGGACACCTTCTCCTCAGTTTTACAAAGAAAACAGGTATCTTGTTAGTTGTGGCATCCTTAGGCAGGGCATAAGGGTTCTCAGTAAAGAGCTATCATGTACCTACTTAATGACATTAATGTGTTCAAGACCACAGAGCTCCTTTAGGATCAGAGGTTAACAGTGCACTAGCTAACTGCAAGCTCATTTAATCTTCTAATACTTCTGAAATAGCAGTGACTAGGGTAATTTTTCTTCATTATGTTGTGTGTCCTTTGATTAGGAAGGTTATGTTTTAAAATGGGTAGCTGCTGTGCATGGTGACATAGTACAGATCCATTTCCTGGGCAACTGTCCAGTTTTCAGACAGTTGCTAAGTAATATTAAAGTTTTCTGTCACCAGAATTAAAGGGTGCCTGTGCCAGTTAAAAACAGGAAGGGAAAACATGCAGGGAAATTCAATTTAATGTAGCCTAAGATATATTCCTGGAGTGATAATGCTGTCTGTCCATCCCTCCTTCTCCCTAGACTAACTATTTTTTAACCTGCAGGTCCATTCCAATGAAAGCTGGCAGCAGCTAAAGTGTCTTAAATATACTGTCTGGGGTGTTTGAATATAGAGGACCATGATGAAGAAAACACTGGGAAGGATTATCATATACAAAAGGATCACAGGGAGAAAAATTTGGGGCAGCTCATGCTTGGCAAGGAGCTCCAGCTGGACACATGTTCTACCAAACTCCTCAGCTAGGAGGAGTTTGAGTTGATTTGAGAGACCAAGAGGAAGATGATACCAATGTGGCTGCAAGTGCTGAGCTTTCTGTGGCTTAGAAATCACCACTCCCTACTTCAGGTGGGGAATGACTGTGTGCACACTCCCACTGCATGGCAGTGCACGGGAAAATGCATTAGGTTAAACCACTACCCAGTAAACTCAACGTAAAATCACAAAGCAGCGTGAGTCAGCATACCTGGCATCAGGAATGCAGCTGTGGGTTTCTGACTTCAGGAATGCAAGGCTTTAAACAGGACCTTTTTTTAAAGTGCACTCCCAAAAATTAAAGTGGGATTTTCTTATTTATTTTGATACAAGTTTCAGAAGTGTTAATTTGTATAAACATTTTTTCAAAGCATGAATAGTCTTTAAAATACACTATTAAGGAATATAAGTGCAGTTCATTTAAAATACAGATCAACAGGACCAATATTTATGTTCTAGAGAAAAAAAAAAACTTAGCATTTGAAAAACAAATACTTTCTGAAATCTAATGTAGTTTGTTGTGCATAATGAAGCATATGAAGAAGTCTGGGAAAAAAAAAAGAGCAGTTTCAATCATACTTCCTAAAACTAGCAGATCAAAATTCTTTCCAATGTTCTTATTGGTAAACTCTTTGAAAGACCAAAGATCAGTGTGGAAAATACTGAAGAACCATTTTCCACAACACTACTAACAGCTGCAGAGAAGTATGGTATTTTCCTACAGCAGGACAACATGAAAATTTCTGTACTTAGCATAGATGAAAAGATTTGTGAATGGAAACTTGGATAAGATTCATGTTCTAATTGACTAAAGCAATCTAAAAATATTTATGATGTATTTTATTTCTCTTAGTGTAGGAATTCTGATAATTTTTCATATAATTTTATACAGAGTCAATAATACAGCCAGAACAATGTTTAGGTGCAATATGTATGGAGAAATAGAAATAAATACATCATTTGAAATTCTGAAGCTAAAAGTTACATGTGAACATATGTTCACTGACTATTATTAGTATATAAACCCAGGTCTTCAGTTTAAATGCAAGGGATTGGCCTCAGGTCAATAAAATAAAAAAAAGGAGATGTGTGGCAATGTCGTACAAGGAATCCAAACTTACTATGAGCTGTTTGATTGAGGGATCCTCAGAAATGAATGCACCTGGAAGCTAAATGGCATAGGTCATCGGCTGTATTTTAAAACACTTTATTCGTTGTTTGCAATTTATTGTTTTTCCCAGTCTTCCTACTAGAATAACATAGCAGAGTTAATCTTTGCCAATGGGTGAAGTCTGCCTGTTTCCTTAGCATGTGCCAAAGAAGTGGCGCTGCATAGTTAGTGCTGTTATTTTTACAGCATTTTTTTTAGATGCTGTTCTTGGATATGTCTTATTTTCTTCTAAATTGATAATTGTATCTCTGTCATCTGTATGCCTGTACCAGTTAACAGTTTACTGCTATTCCTTCCATCTGTCTGATGGGTCTTCAAGTCTTTTGACTCACAGCCACATCCATAGGGACAAGGTACCTTCTAGCTTACAGTATATTGCTTTTTCATTGTAGTTTTTCAATATCTCAGCCATTCTCTGTGCAGACATGGGATTTTTTTCTCAGAGATCAGCTGATGTTTGGTGACCATTCAAAATGGGAAATTGCCATTTAAAATGGGAAATACTTGTGGTACCTTTATGTGGCTTTCCATCAAATCTGGTATCTGTTATGAATCTATCCATAATGGCGATGCTTGGATGTCTGGTCAGTTTTACTTAGACTGCACAGGATTTCAGGGATGGGATGTCAGTGTTTCCCATTGCCAGGAAACTCTGCCTGGAGCCAATACTTTGAATATTTTTGCCAAAGGGAATGCTCAGAAGGACCAATGTTTTAGAAAATCTGTCTGATTTACCCTGACACACCCCTGAATTTATCCTGAGCAGCTTAAGGGAAGTGTCTCTTCCACAACAGTACAGGGGCTTGTACTAAATGCAGTGGTGGACCTACTACCCAAAGTTCCTTAGTTGAAGAGGAGATATTTATGAGAACACACCCACATTTGTTGTTGTTTATTTGATGCGGTCTTTAAAAAAAAATCTTAAAAACTGTAACACTCTGAAAACCCCATTAGATTATCAGTTTTGAGAAGAGGTCCTGTTTTATTGTTAAGTGTTAGCTCATTTGTTATTTTATTTATCAACCATAAACTTCCTAGATATACAAATTACAGATGAATTTCCCTGATTTCCAGCACCACTGTGTTGTGTACAGCACCAGATGTGCAAGCCTCTGATGAATGCCTCATCTGGAATACTTGGTATTTGGGATTCCAGATATGGTAATTTGGGCTCCCAAGCAATATTTCTTGTAACAGAGTAATGATTATTTGTGTGTATTTGAAAAGTTCACCTTTCTGGCAACATTACTGAACTGAATTCCCAATGTATTCCTTTTGATTGGAAACTGTCATTAGCAAATAAATGAAGAGTTGAAGTCTGGTTGCATTTCACCCAATATTGCCATTTTTTGTTCATCTGGGACATAGGGAATCCAGTGATGGGGCTGTGCTAAAGAGTCTCGGAACACCAACAGGATATTTTCCTACAAAGATTCATTCTAGTGTTGTGCTCATTCTGCCAAAGATTTCTGAAAACAAACCTGTGCTCAGAGGAAAAATGAGTCAGCAACAAAGAACTGAGACCAACCACCTACCCTGGAAGTACTTAACGTTATCGCTTAGATTCTCTGTTACTCTGGTTTCTTTCAAGGCTGTGGTTATAAATCTCTTCATTAATACTTTACTTTAAGAGAAGGATTTTTAGAGTTTGATGTCTTTTTTAATAATAGGCTTAAAGAATTATTATCAACACAGTATTAAAAGGAGATATTACAGCAGTGTAGCTTAGTGGGTAATTTATTTCTCAGTGAGATAAATCATGGATTCCTTCCTGGTGAGAAACATGGGTTCAAGCTCATTATTGTTGGAACAGTACATTATATGGGAGGCTACTGTCCAAATGAGTTGTAAATTGAGAGTATCTATGCCTGTGTCAAGTGAATGACCAATTCAAGCTGAAGTTCACACAGCAGTTTTTGTTTAATATAACCTTGATAACCCTAGCAGCATTTTATTATGCAAAAACATTCACAACTACCAGAACTGTGAGCCTGGACATGCTGTTGGGCAATGTGGCAAAAGGCATAGCAGGGCCTGTACGTCAGATTAGTGTAGCTGACCCTCGTTTGAGCAGGACGTTAGTCTGGAGACCTCCTGAGGTCCTTTCCAACTTGGATTTTCTTATGATCCTATGATCCTTTCTGGGGTGTGAAGATGAGTCTGTGTGAGCAGGCCATGGTCTCCTGGGTAGAGGAAGAAAAAATTCTGCTCATGACTCAGAAGCAGCTGAATTCAGCCATTTTGGAGCTGGCAACAGGGGGGGACGTTTGGTCCTGACCACAGCTGCCATCTCGCAGCAGCAGAGCTCCCATCCACTGCAGAAGTGGAAGCCAGCACCAAGGAGATGCTGGGCCATTGCTAATACCCTGCAAGGGGAGCACAAGGGCTTGGCTCAGCCCTAACAGCTGCTGAAAGTTGCTGGTTTGGAAAGCAGGGCTGGAGGAGAGGACCTGTTGTGGAAGGACACAGAGAACAGATTGTTCTCTTTTAAATCTGTTTTTGTTTGATCTCTCTGGCTGAAGTGGGAGAGGTTGGATACAATTTAGATAATTTGGGTTTCTGAGCGTCTCTTAATCCAAACCTTAAGACATTACTTAAGACATTACTTACTCTCTGAAACAAGTATCTGTGTTGAAGAAATGCCTAACTATGCCATGAGCAGCAGGATCCATGAAGCCCAATTTCCTACATCTTTGGGCAGTAAGTCCCCATAGCATCCACACTGCAGTACTCCCAGATGCTCTCACACCATGTCTCAGTCTCTCCTGCAAAACCTCCAGGCTCCCTGAATCGTCTCCTATCCTTTCCCAGTACACTCAGCTCCTGCTATTGATGCCAGGGCTCCTCACCATAGTCTCTCCAGTTTATGCTGTGTACCTGATGCCATTCTACCTGCTTTTTTGGCTGGAGTTCTGTGATACTTAACAAATTTGTTATTTTTTTCACTGGCTGATGGAGTTAGTTTTTCTCCTAAGGCAATATTTCACCTGCCTATTTTTATTTGTATGCTGGTATGGTCTTAAGGGATATATGTTTTCTTCCAACACATAAATCTGGCTGAAATTAAAAGCCATGCAGGAGAAATAACTGTCCTTTGTATGATTGGTGACCCTGCATTTTTTGAAGGGGTTCACCACATTCCCAGCATGCAGGAGGCAAATGAGAATGGGGAGAGAATAATAGTTCTTCAATAACCACTGTAGCAGGTTCTTCCTTAGTTTGATTTTGTCAGTCTGTGAAAGGTTTGTGTACTTAATTTGTTTTTCAGCCCTTTGAAAACATTTAGGACAGTGGGAAGAGTACAAGGAAACACTAGATAAGGAGTATAATATTTCAGTGTTCAGTGAAGCCTTAGGAAGCAGAAACCTATCCCATGCGCTCTGGGGTGCAACCTGTGGACATTTTGATTTTTGATAGAACATTTTCTAGCTTTAGACTAAAGAGACAGATTTTATCCTTCCTTTGTAAGTGCTTTGCACATTGTGGATGCACTAGTTGCATGTCTGTAATAACTATTGAAATGAGTTTTTGTTAAGAAATTGGGTTAATTTGGCTATTTGAGGATTTCTCTGTGTGGGTTGCAAAGAAAATACAGAGGACGAAGTTGCAGATTCTCATATGGTCCAGCTTATCCACAGCTGCTGGCAACGTCCTTTGGGAGCATTGGGCAGCTAAAGCAGGTTAGAGCAGGCTGCTCAAATCTTAACTGGGAAATGGATTGCGATATAGATAGCATCAGAGCAGTGAACTGAAAAGGTGGCCTTAAAATCACCATTTTCCATTATTTAGGATCTTTTAAAACTAACATTGTTTTCATCCTAGGACCTCATATGCTGTTTCAGATTCTAATCTTTTAGATTTTAAGTGTTTTTAAGTTTTCACTGTATTAGTAAAATAGCTGAATTTTATATAAAAATTTATCACACCAGAAAACTCCAGAGCATCAGCTACCTGCAAACTCTCAGTTTTCTGGAATCATGCAAACCCTTTGGCACTTCTGGTGAATATTCTGAAATACACAGCCATAAACTCAAGGATAGGGAAAATCAATATCACAGTACGTACACAAAGGTTGGACATAACGAGCTGGTTAATTCTTCAGTGCTATGAAAAGCATTTCTCAAAATTAGTGTTGATTAATCACATTAGATGCAAACCTTGCTTTCATTTCTTTGCTTTTACCTGACAAGCAAAACCTTAGAATCATGGGACTGCAGAATAATGCAGAGTGGAAGGGACCTCAGGAGGTCTCTAGTACACCATCTTGCTCAAAGCAGGGTCAGACCAGGTTGCTCAGGGCTTTAATCCAGTTGGTCTTAAAATACAGCAGCAATGGAGAGGAACTGCACAACCTCCCTTGTCTGGCTACTGCCAGGTCCCTCCAGAGTCATCTCTTCTCCAGGCTGAATGAGCCCTTCTCCCTCAGCCTCTCCTCACAGGGACAGCGCTCCAGCCACGACCATCTCGGTGGCCTCTGCTGAACTCACCCGAGGCAATCAGCACTGTCAGACTTGATTCGTACGCACTGTTACAAGAAGGATCATACTCACTGTAGAAGCATGTAGGAGATAACACTGTGCTGCAAGTCCATTTACTTAATACCTGTATGTTCCTTTAGAGATGTCAGGTAATTTGAAAATCAACAGTAAGCAGTAACATCCCTTCCTGTGACGCAGGCAAAGACAGACTTTTTTGTTCTTGAAGGATAATTTAGGTGATTGAATGATTTCTTGACTGCATATAGGCTTTAGAAGACTACACAAACAAAATTTGGGAAAACCAATATTTTTTTATACAAAAAAAAATTAATAAATTCATTAGGGATAAATGTAGATTTTAAATACTTATAAATACTTAATGCTTTAAAAACCTAAAATCCATACAATCATTTCACTAGATAATAAAGTACAATAGATTGCAAAACCAAAACAAAGACAAGGACAGCACCCTCTCCCAAACACTGGAAAAGGTGGAAAACAGAGGCCTAGTTGTTGGCACTGTGTCAGTAAAGAGGCAATGGATGCTTGTTCTATTATTTATATGAGCTGACTGCTTGGCAGATGTCTCTGCAAAAACATTTTTTTTAAATTGTAGAAAAAATAGAATTCACTTTCCTTTATAATCAGACAATGCAAAATACTAATGAAAATGTTGGATTTCCTGTAGCTGAAAAGAAAGTATTGTCCTAATCTGCTTTCAGTCAGCAAGAAGCTGTAATCATTCCAGTCACATAAAACTAGATAGAACTAAAAAACGCATCTTTTTATTCTCTGATACAAGGGAAAGGAGGGTGAAAATGTTTATATACAGTTTTAAATGGTAAATTCTTACTTTTTTCCTCTTCATAATGCATATTTACTGTTCTGTTGTATCCCTTTTTTGTACTCATACCTTGTAACCAAACAAAAGTTTGGTGGGTTTTAGGACTACAAAAGAAAGTTCTTATAAACTGTAAACTGTAGGGGCTGGAGCTGCCTGTGCAGCAGTGTTTTGAAGCATGCTTCATTGATGTCAGTGTGGTCTCAGGTAAAGCTAGTCGATATGGTTAAATATGCACTCGCTTCCATAGGCAGAAATGCACACATGTGGCTTTAAATGTTGGTGTAGTACCAAAGACACTTGCAAAAGGAGACTTTGATCTCTTTCCTTGGTATTTATTGGCTCTTGCTGAGAAGGCTTTTGACATTTGCTCTCCATATCCTGTCTCTTAGACTTTATTACTATTTTCAACAAAATTTTAATTTTAATAAGGCTATTCAGGGTGCTCTTAGGTTGACTCTTGAGTCCCTTTCCCCACATGAGCAGTCCCCAGAGATAAATTCAGAGACAAGAGAGAAAGTAAGGTGGCTCTTGTTCTTCTTGCATTTACTCTATATGAAAGCAAAAGAGTCTTAACTCACCCATGAAGTAAGCCAGGAGTATAATTTATGAATGTGAATCACAAACATCAGCCTGGGACAGCTGCCCCAAATGAAGTGATTGCTCTTTGGCCTCTAAAACATACCCTAGCTTTTGCTGGCCATTTTTTAATCCTTTCCCTGTGAAGTCTTTTCACCTCTGATCAAGGCTTTTAGAGCAGGCTTGCTAATTCCAGTCTCCTGAACAAACATTACATAAATAACTACATCTTACTTGCCAAATTTCCCTGGCATTTTTAGCTGAGTATGGTCAAGACAGATGACTGAAACTGAAAAAAACAACTAGAGGCATTTAACCAGTAGCTGAAAGCCTCCCACTCAAGCACCTTCTGGACCAACAGCCAGGAGCTCTTGTGTATTTCCTGTGCTGGCCCCAATGCCGGTGCCATCTCCCAGTCAGGTTTAATATGTTGGTCTTGGCTGCTGTTGGAAGAAATTGTCACTGGAGGTTTCAGCCGTGGTAGGAGACACAGGCTAAAATGCACACTAGCCTGGCCTCACCTTCTGCTGTGCACAGTAAATGATCATTAAACCGCCTTTGCAGGGTACTGTGTTTCACTCCAACCAAAAAAGACTGGACACACCTGCCCTGTGCAATTAATCTCCGGAAGGCTTATTCCTCATCTTGCTTTTGAATGTATTTAATTTGGAAACCTCTTAATTAGATGGTATTTGGGGATGTGTGTATTTTTTAAAAAAAAAGACAGTAACTAAACCAGGACAAGCAGAGATGGTCATGCAAATTTAATAATGGATTAAACATCACAGAGTTTATTTGCCTAAAGATGGCAAATACCTACCCTGGCCTCTGGGCAGTGCTGCTGTGCATCCTTTCCACATGTGGAGCAGGCAGAACCAGGCAGCACAGGCTGTGTCCGTGCATGGCTCAGTCCCACATACCCTCCTGCCCTGCTGTGCTCTCCCAAGCAGAAACACTTGCTTTAATATCCAGCTTGTTAATGAAGGTGTGTTAGCAATGCATGTGAATCCAATGTGAAATACAAAATACCTCAACATAAAACCACGACAGCAATTATTGGGTATGCATTGCTTTGTTTTCCATTGCAGTCCAGCCTCATCAGATGCCCAGCACTGACCGTGTCCCCTGCACCGGCAGGGAGGGAGAGCAGTTTGTGCTGTCAGTGGATCAGACCTGATTTGGGGGCACAGCACTATGGGGATTGGGAGGAACAATTTCAGCTTAGTATAGTCAGTCACTGATTTTTCTGGAGCTGGCATTGTGGATGTCACCTTAAATTTCCTCCAGTGGAAGCAGTCATGAACCATTGTGTACAGAAATGCAGTGCAGCTGCTAGCAGCAGGCACAGGGTTAAACTCTGCTAGTGTGGGTAAAAAAAAAAACAACATTGTTTTCCTTGGTCCTGTTGAAAACCTTTTTGGAGATGTCAGGAGATGGGATGTTTTACTGCATGAAACCCGAGTCTTTTCCCCAGTCAGTCCCAAATGAATTTGTCCCAGTGTTTTCCCTCACCAGGAAAAGTCACAGATGCCAAGTGCCCCTGTAAGGGCAGAGTGAGCACCAGGTGTGCAAACCCCAGAGCATGAGTAGGTGTTGACAGCTTTAGGGAAAGGCCTGGGACAGGTCCTCTGCTCCTGGGAGCACAGCTTGGCGTGCTGTATCTAATCAACAGGAGGCTGGAGGGACATCTCTCTATCTACAGGTTCATGAATGTATGCAACTGTCTCTGGATTTCTTTCTTCCAAATCACACAGAACAACTTGTGTCATCGCACAGGGGACAAATTGATATTACCTAGGCTATGTTCAGAGGAGCTGGCAACACTGCACTTGAATAAAGTGTTTTTAAGCTTGTTAGCACTTGAGTAGGGTGGCACTTCAACTTCTCTTTCACAGGTGACATGGATTATATATAGTTCAAGTAGAGAAACAGCAAGTCATATTTCTAGTTTTTGCTTTTCAGTGACAATCTAAAAGTCTTTATTGGCACCCAATTTCAACTTGAATAGTTGTGGTTTAGGAAGCAAAAGTCTTTACAGAACTGCTGTAATCGAAGTGTGGGATTAGTAGTGTCTTGAACTGACAGTGAGCCTTGACACCTGATATAGTCATCTTGTGTTCAGACCTCTTTCTTCCTCTGTCAGCAGTTTATCTCCTCTTGCTGCTTTTAAAACCACATTTTCCTCTACCTTGCATAGCCCCAAGCAGACAAATACATCTCGGCTATTGGAAGTGTGAAGTTAATATAAAAAGGAACCTTATTACCTCTAAGTTTTTTTTTCCTTTCTATGCTCTCACTTACCATGTCAGGATGTTCCTGTTCCCTCTCATTTTTCTTTTATTTCTCACTCCTTTGGAAAGATTCATTCCTAGTGAAGAATCACCTCTAGGGACACACAGAGTATGCATCTTGCCTTTTGGCTGACTGACAGGTTAGGTTTGATTAGTCACTTGCCCGTTAGCTGGAAATAAATAGCATACGATGACAGAGTGGGACTATCGACTGGTGTGGAGTAACGCCAATGCATAGTTAGTAAGTAACCCTAATCTAAGCAATATTTAACTACATTAAAGACTGTACAGAAACTTTTGAAAAACAGCACAGATATCAGTTAATGAATATAGATATCAAGAAAATAAAACCCCATAGTTAACAGTTGAATAATTTTCTTTCTCTAGTAGAGTCTTTTTTTGGGAATTGCCAATATTATTTTTATTATAATTACTATAAATATTATGTAGGTTTTATATTTGAGTGTCCATATAGAGATGGGTAAGTTTTTAGATATGTTACATATTTTTAAAGGAGAAAAATCCAAATTCATGATCCTGTTCCATTAATCTCACCTGTCAGGTAGGAACATCACCAACCAAGAAAGTTCAATACGGAAAAGGTACATTTTGCACTTCTTTCTAAAAGTAGCTTAGTTCATGCATAATTGCACTGCATTATTCTCATTTGCTCCATGAATAAAGCATAAAGACAGAGAAAAACAAGCAGATAATACTGGTAAACTGACAGTAGCAATACCCTTAATGATTCTCTGAAGCTGCACTGGCCGGTGCAGAACTCATGCATATGCCCATTGCAAAACTAATGCTAATGTGAGCATATGCTGTAGGAAGCGGTGCCCTGACTGCACGGCACTGTGGTCCCCAGGGTGCAGATCGCTCCTGCTATGGAGCAGCAGTAATTGGCTCCTAGTCTGCATTATCAAGCAAGGGATGATAGACACAGAAAGACGCAGATCATTCAGCTGGCTGCTGGCTCTCTCCCCAAATCCCCTTTTTCTCACACGCATGCAGAGATCCAGTAAACAGTACACAGTTTGGTATTGTTGGTATTATTTGGTATTTGTTTGCATTCAGACACATAGTAGAGCTCCCCTCTGCATGTGGTCCGTGTTTTGAGAGTTTGCTCCTATCTGCCCCATAAAGGAATTTTGTGGCTGCCATCGTTGTTGCATACATCCTGAATTGTATCCTGGGCGGTTGCATAAATAGCGTCTCTGAAGTCCCAGTCCACTGCTAATATAAGTTTTCTTTCTCACTGTCTGGAAACAGCTTTCTCTTCCACACTGCCAGCCTGGGGGAGGGATAGAAATGTTGTACAAAATACCTTCTGTGCCTCAGGTGTAGCATTTCCTTGTATGTGACTAGGAACCATGTTTTGCTCAAAATGTGGAATTCCTACAATGAAACGTATTTGCAAAACACGTCCTCTGGTGCTGCGTTGGACCCAAAGCTGGCTGTCAGGTGCCCTGCCTTTTCATCTGCTAGAGGAAGTCACCATATCTGGTTCTTTTAAAGAAGCCTGGGCGGTGTTTAATTTTGGAGACTGTTTGGTCCCATTCTGACTTGTGTGTCCACATACGCCTGTGAGGAAATTTAGAGAAACCTATGTAGTGATCATGGTTTCTTGCATAGTCATCACAACAGAGCTTTAAGAAATACTTTAGTTCATACTTTTAAATAAGACTTGAAGTCTCAGCTCTCTTGCCTTTTTTTTTTATGCACTGGGCGATGTATTTGTTTTTATTTTACTCTGTGCTCAGTATGGTCACCCGTCATGACAGCAGATGAAGAAATGCTAATGAAGAACTATGGCATGATGTTTTACTGTTGTTTATGTAAAATAATAGAAATGTTGGAAATGCTAAAACAGTTTCCATGATGCACATGGTAGGGACTACAACCAAAACCTCACACTAGTAATGTGATCCTGGGACTGTGGCCAAAATATTGTCGCTACTAGGTGAGGCAAGGCTCCAGCTTTACATATGCCTCTGAAAGTCCAGGCAGATGGAAAAAGCAACACAGCTCTTCTTCTGCAAGCAGAAGGAGTGCCCTAAAAGCCTTGGGAGCATCAGGTGGCCATAGTTTTGCATTTCTGGACACACACATTGATGTTAATAGAGCTTTTCTAAATGAGCAGGAAGCAAATTCGATCCCAGAGAAGTTTTCATTTACTCCTTGTATTCTGTCAGTTTGCAGATTGCAGATGAGTTTTACCTTGAGGATCCACTGTATATGAAAAGTTTAATATTAGATGTGTTACTTTTGTTGTTCTTCCTTGTCAGTGTAACTGGCCTAGTAGCCAAGAAAAAAAATTATATACTTTGACTTTCCTTTCAGACCATTCCTTAAGGTCCTTCCTGACATTTTCATAAGCAAGCGAGGCGTGATCCATTAGAGAGGGCATGCAGCTGGCTGAAAAAACACACTCATAAAGTAGTTTTCGATGTCTTATTGTTGAACTGACATGCTATTTCAAGAAGTTGATATAGATCTATCTTGAGCCCATTAATGTTAATTATTTTCATTACTGACTTGGAGAAAGGATAAAGAACAGACATGAGGAGTGTGTATAAGTCTAGACAGATATTGGGAGAACTTCGGCTGCAAGAAATCAGCCTTCAAAGGCAACACTGGCAAATACTGAAAGGTTTTGAAATCTTCGAGATAAAACTGAAGTTGTGAAGTACTACACTTAGAAAGGAGGGAAGAAATGAGCAAGTAGAAATAAAGAATAACTAGCACTGTTAGCATGACAGCTCTGTAAGAGAAAAACAAATCAAATTGCTTTGTATTTCTATCTGATTCTGAGAAAACAAAATGACAAATCTTTCTCCATGGTTCATTAGCTGGTCTGTTAGCTGTGGGTCATTAATGGGAAATAATTATTCTTTAGACAAAACTGGTGAGATCTCAAGTATAGAAACTGTATGTGCAGCTATAGGCATATCACTTCCTCAAAGACGGAGGCAGACTGAGACCAGAGAAGACCAAGAAAATAGTACATTGTTCAGAAAGTGAATGGTTAGAGGACAGGCAGTGTGAAGGTACTGGGCTTCTTACTTTGAGGAAAAAAAAGAGAAACAATGATGATTATTTCAAGGAAAAAAAAAAAGAGAAAGTAATCCACTTTAGCTTGTCTGGACAATGAGGGGAATAAAAAGAAAGAACAACTTAATTGGCAGCAAAACCCCAATGCAGCACACCACGAAATGTTGCAGGGTCTCCTTTTTTTGGAGATGTTTGACAGAGGCCTGGCTTGTCTCTCTCTTTGTTTCCAGAGAGGATTTCTGGACACCCTTTCAAGCTCTACATTTCTATCAGTAGCATATAACAGTACTGCCATTGCTATTGCCTGTTGGATCGTGTGACTATTAATTTCACAGGGCAGTAGCTCTGCAACCATTTCTTCTGTTCTGTATTGAGACAGGTACACTTTCTCAGGCAGAGTGATGTGCTTAGTTTTGCTATATGCTTACTTTTACTCATGTCCTTCATTGAATCCATGTGCCAGTGCTTTTTATTATAGCCTAGCCATTTTGGTTTAGGAACTTTTCTTTTGCTATGCACAGAAATAATCCCTACAAGTTGTTCTATGAATTTAAAGAGTGCAGAAAGAAGAACGCAGGAGGAAAGCAGAATGGGACTTCTGATTTGATTAGTCATGCATATAGATATACATATGCATATATAAATAAGTATACTACATTATTTATTGTTGTCTTTTTTATGTTCACAGGGCTACAGCTACTCACAGGGGCCAAGTTATATTCAAGGATGCCTTAGCACAACAGCTGTGTGAACAGGGAGGTAAGAGCCACCATCATATTAAACATATCTGGCAAATGTGGTTTCCCATTGTACTTGCATGTTGGTGTTACTTGTCATGAAACCTATTTCGTAGAAAACTTAGTATCAGGATCTTACTTATATTCTTAAAACCAATTCTTTGTCTTCATACTGCCCATTAGTTATCTGGGAAACCCCTCTGTCCTCTCTGCTAAATGCTAGGCAATATACAAAAGATAAAGTAAATCCTATTGCATTATAAACTTACCCAAAATCACCCTGTAGCAACCAACATTTTTTTTTTGTCAAAACCACAAACTGAGTTTTAACTCTCACTGTATTAACTGTAAGCAAAAAATGCTGTATGCCTGCCACAAAAGCTTTGTTTACCAAACCCAGCTCACACATATCTTTGTGAAGAACCTGCCTTCCCATTTTGTGAAAGTAGGCCATCAAATTTTTGCCCGTCGCCTACAACATTTGATCATTTTTATAGCTAAACAAAATGCTTGACTTACACAAACTTTAAAAATCTAATTGTTTGCACAGCTTATCATATATATTCTTTTGATGAATAACCTAAAAATAAATGTCCTGTTGTCGGCTGATGACTACAAACAGTACACTGCTTTGAAGGTGCTTCATTAAAACTGTGGGAAGTAGAGAAGGTATCCATCAGTTTTGGTACAGGAGAGAAAGGAATTCCTGTGCTGATCTAGTTTTCTCTGCAAAATTCCGATATTTTCACATGAAAAGAGACAGTGAAACATGGGCCAACCAGTCAAAAAGAAATATTTCAAAATTAGAAATGTGTTGTCATATTAACAAACAAAAGAAAATTCCCCAAAATACATCTTTTGGGGGCATTAGAAATATATGGGTTTTTTCCTGTGAGTTTGGGAATATCTGTGCAATGGCTTTTGCAATAAGAAGCTGTTGAACTTTATATCAGGAGCATATATTGAGTTATTCATGTAAGGTATAAATAGTACCTCTCGGATAATGAGGGAAAAGTATTTCCGTTTTCAATGTCAGTATTTGAGTTTTCAGTATTTTCATATTTCAATGGGAAGTAGGAAGGGGGATTCAGAGAGGTGAACTAGCTAACAAGCTAGGAAGTTAGTTATATTTTGAATGAATTAGAAAAAAGTAACATATGCTGGCAGTCAGAAGGGAGTGTTATGGAATGTGGATGGGATGTGACTGTGGATGGAAGGTGATTGGGCCAGGCATGTATCAGTATTTTTACTCTGTGGAAGGAAAAAACATCTGGAGAAATTACCAAAATGCATTTCGTATTCAGAACAGGAGATAAATTGTACCCCCATAATGTGGGTGTGGAAGAGTAGTGTTTTGCTGACTAGTGTAGGGGGGTTGGGAACAGAAACACTGTCAGGAACACAATTTGGGATGTGCTAAGGAGGATGGTGAGGATATCTCACACAGGCTACTTGCTGGATGGACACAAGTCAAGAGTGGAAAAATGAATATGCAGAGTCATCAGCATAAAATGGTGAAAAGCCTCATACACAGATGAAACTTTCCAAAGCGCAGCTGTGTAGTGAGTCCACTGTGGCCAAAGGCAGTCTGTGGTGGCCAGAACAGGTAAGAAAAGGAGGGGGAAGTAAAAGACATATTGATGGCAGAGTGACAGAGAGCCAGAAAGCTGGCAGTTACCAGAACAATGAAAGCTACATGTGATCAAGCTGAAATATATGACTATCAGTGTCAGAACTGGAAGCAGGCTCAAGTAGAATATGGGCAAAGCAACAAGATTTCTCCCTCCTAGAAGAAAATACCTTGATAAGCAGACACTAGTGAGTAGAAGTCCATCCATACAGGCTTTGACAGTCCTTTCTTCAAAGAATCATAGAATAATAGAATCATTAAGGTTGGAAAAGATCTCTGAGATCATCTAGTCCAACCATCAACGCAAAACACCATGACTACTAAACCATGCCCCGAAGTGTCACATTTAGACATTTTTTGAACACCTCCAGGGATGGGGATGCCACCACCGCCCTGGGCAGCCGTTTCCAATGCCTCACCACTCTTTCAGTAAAGAAATCTTTCCTAATATCCAATCTAAACCTCCCCTGGTGCAACTTGAGGCCATTACCCCTCATCCTATCGCTGGTTGCTTGGGCAAAGAGGCCAACACCCTCCTCACCACACCCTCCTTGCAGGAAGTTGTAGAGAGCGATAAGGTCTCCCCTCAGCCTCCTCTTCTCCAAACTAAACAACCTCAGTTCCTTCAGCTGCTCCTCATAAGGCTTGTTGTCCAGGCCCTTCACCAGCTTTGCTGCCCTTCTCTGGACATGCTCCAGCACCCCAATGTCCTTCTTGTAGTGAGGGGCCCAAAACTGAACACAGGATTCGAGGTGCGGCCTCACCAGTGCCGAGTACAGGGGCATGATCACTTCCCTCCTCCTGCTGGCCACACTATTCCTGGTAAAAACCAGGATGCTGTTGGCCTTCTTAGCCACCTGGGCACACTGCTGGCTCATATTCAGCCAGCTGTCTACCAGCACCCCGAGGTCCTTTTCTGCCAGGCAGCTTTCCAGCCACTCTTCCCCAAGCCTGTAGCGTTGCCTGGGGTTGTTGTGACCCAAGTGCAGGACCCAGCACTTGGCCTTGTTGAACCTCATACAGTTGGCCTCAGCCCATCGATCCACCCTGTCCAGATCCCTCTGCAGAAGCCTTCCTGCCCTCCAGCAGATCGACACTCCTGCGCAGCTTGGTGTCATCTGCAAACTTACTTTCAGACATGTTGTACCGGGATTCTTTAGTACGATAGTTGACAGCAGAAATTGTAGTTCTTTCACCTTTTTCTGCTTTACATTTCTCCAGTTTTGGAGCATTACCTAACCTCAAATCACCACTTTAGCCTAACTTATGTTGGTTAGAACAATAAGTTGTTATGGTACTGTATGCTGTCCCTGACTTCACAGGGACTCTGCAGGACTAGGAGAAAATTAGATTTGTGTATCAGTTGTGTGTAGAGAATAAAAGATGCTGAGATGTGCTATCCCTGGGCCTTCACTAGCTGCTCAGCCATGACAGTCCCTTTGCTTTCTCCTTCCACCCAACCACTGATAGCCACATCCTGCACTGCTTCCCTGAAAGGGCATCCAGCTTCCCCACCTTGTCGCAGTCTCCTGCATCATCATGACTTTTGTGTTACCTGTGATTTTCCCATCAATTCTCTTTGCTTTATACAGTCACTGCAGAGACTTTGTGGATTTGTGGCCTCCGAAATATTTGATGTCATTGTGATAACTCTGCAAACATCATTTTTGACTTAGTCAAGGATCACCCAGAGGTACTGTTTTTTATGAACAGTTCACAGGTATGACAGTCATGTAATTAGTCATCATATTTCCCTATATTACTGATGTGCAAGCTTCTCAGAGGTTCTCTTGGTCCTTTACTGTGTTCAGTTTTGAGCCCCTCACTACAAGAAAGACATTGAGGTCCTGGAGCCTGTCCAAAGAAGGGCAACGAAGCTGGTGAAGGGTCTAGAGCACAAGACTTATGAGGAACGGCTCAGGGAACTGGGGTTGGTTAGCCTGGAGAAAAGGAGGCTGAGGGGAGACCTTATCGCTCTCTACAACTTCCTGAAAGGAGGGTGTAGTGAGGAGGGTGTTGGACTCTTTGCCCGAGCAACCAGCGATAGGACGAGAAGAAATGGCCTCAAGTTGCGCCAGGGGAGGTTTAGATTGGATATTAGGAAAGATTTATTTATGAAAAGGCTTCTCAAGCATTGGAAACGGCTGCCCAAGGAAGTGGTTGAGTCCCCATGAGGTATTTAAAAGATGTGTAGATGTGGCACTTAAGGATATGGTTCAGTGGTGGATGTGGTAGTACTAGGTTAACAGTTGGACTTGATGATCTTAAAGGTCTTTTCCAATCTACATAATTCTGTGATTCTTCCAGATTTTTATCCTCTCCAAGGCCTCTTTCCCCTTAGTTTCCTAGCTTGGCCACAGTTTTCATGACCCAGCTAGTCAACCACTCCTTTGCCCATTGCTCTTCCTCCCATCCATTCCAGAACCAGGCTTTCCTCTAGCCTTTTTTTCTTATTTCTTTGCCAAACAATGTGCATTGCTTTTGTCCCCTTAACCTGTGCATGCTATTATAGCTCTTATGCTATATTAGGATTAATCTACGTATTCAAATAAAAGATGCTTTCTCTGAAGCAAACCTCACTTCTTTTATTCCATGAAAACAATCACAGTTCCATCAATACTGTTAATGTAAACAAAGGATTCTTTCAGAAAGAATTAGTAAATTTATTTAGATGCAAATATGATATTATGATATATGCAAAACAGCAAGGCAGATTGACATAGATGAGTTTTTATGGTTTGTTTCTGGCCCTAAATATTACTTTACTGAAGTTCTTTAGTGAATGATGTGACATGCTAGGTAAAGAAAATAAAATCACAGGGCAACTTCATAGATTTATTACAGGATATCTTTTTAATAATGTCCACTGGAGATGATATCAGACTTCATAATAACTAGTACAAAGGATATACATGAAGCAAGGAATCTCAGAAATCATGTTCACTGTTGCTGTACACTCTCAGATGTGCATTAGTAAATCCTAATAGAGCTAATGGGATTTGTGCAGAGAAAGGAAACTGTAGTTCTTATTTTGAAGAGAAGTAGAGGATGATAAAAGGCAGTGTAAAGCAATGGTGATGCCAAACAAGCAGCCCTGTGTATAAGGTAAGTGGAATAAGGAATGATGCCATAGGGAAAGACACCAAGGAAAGTAAAATAGTCACTTGAAAAGCTGTGTGTTCAGCATGTAATAAATATTTTAGGAAGCTAGAGAGATATTTGAGAACTGATGTAAACTTTAAAGTTTATAAGAATTTTGTTGTATATTGAAGAAAGGGGACATAAAGATTATCAGACAAAAGCATTAATCCAGCACAAGTGGGCAAGGAAACAAAAACTGTACAAGCCAAGATAGAAAAGATGTCTTATAAATACTTCTAAGGACAAATAAGGATGTTAATGACTGACAGTCTTGCCATTAACAATATCTTTAATTGAAATTATCTTTCACTTGTTGATTTAATAGCAAAATAAATGGAAAATAAGGCAAACTTATAATTGTGCAGATTGACTTATATTTATTCCTGGCTTGAGTAGAACAAAGATCATACATTAATAAACAGTAGCATAATTGAAATGGAGTTGGCAACACATCAGACCCGGCTGCATTGCACGGTAGAACTCAAAAGAGTTTAGCTCTGTAAGAAAACAGCAATGCTGCTGGGAGGAACAGCTCGCGGTGCGGGGACGGATGCAGCCAGCACTCACATCACACAACCCCACCTGCCTTTACTGCATCAAGTAGTTCTAGAGGGTAAAGGAGACTGTGTTCCTGGTACACTGTGTAGCTTTGGGCCAGTACAACAGTTCTTTGGAATAAGAACCATACTGGGAGATTTGTGAGCATGTAATTTAGTTCCGCCTGACAAGGGATGGATCTCTGAACAGTAAAACCTAAGAGATGGAAAAGATGAAGGGTGGTGTTCCCTCAGTGCAAAATCGTTCCTTGCAGCATAGTTCTCAGATTTTTATACAGTCTCATACTCAATGCCACAAATTATAGGATTGGGAATCCTTTCTTAAGAAACCACTCTGCAGTCTGACAGATGTCTCCATATGGAAGTAAATTCTGAGAATCTCTTTTATTTGATGGCTTCTGCCCGAACGTTTGTGGAAGACCTTTTAGGCATATTTTGTTCCTTGTAAATATGGATTTAAGAACACTCTGAAAAACAAATGCAAAACAGATTGCAGGCTTTCAGGCTTGACCAGAGCAGTATTTCACAGAACAGAAGACTGGAGTTCAGAGCTGACGTATTGTTCCTTGGCTTATGTGTCAGAGAGAATAATGCAGCCCTCAGGCAACACACTGACTCTCTCTAGGGGGATGTTCAGCCTTTATCATTCAATAGCAATTTTGTTTACTAGTAGGGAGAAAGTATTGGCAGGAATCTAAATAAAAGCATTAATTTTCTCTTTCATCTTCATCTGGCTGCTAATGACAAGAATAGACTTTTTCATAATCTGCAAAATAGAATATACCTCTCTCCACATCTCTTTTGCAATGAATTGATGAGCAAGAGCTAATGGGTGCTAGCTGTTGAACTCTGAGCACAGTGTTTGTCTGAGAATATTTGAGCATTTTTGTTTCTGTAGTTCATTTTTCCTTTATATTTAAAAAAAGTTCAGGGTTCTGAGAAAAAAAGAAAAAATAGTCTATTTATTTTCCAGTGTGCTTTAAGAATATTTTCTTATGCTGCATTCCCTACCTATCCTTGTACACAGGCTTGACCCCACAGATCTATGTAATATGGGTGTCAGTAGTACAAATTGATGTTGCTGGAACATGTGTTTAATTTGCGTTATGCTAGCTCTTTTTACCTGAATGGAGACTAGTTTTGCTTAACAGTTAACCATTACGATGTTTAATGATTTTGGTTCTTATTTTTTCCACTGACATCAGAACCATCACCAAATCTTTTTTCCCTCCTCATATTCCAGCTCCTCTATCTAAAGATGACATTCCCTTCCCACTTCTCTCATATTTCCCTCCCTTCCAGTTTAACCAAAACAGGGCATATTTTTCTATTGGTTTAACCTTTCAGTAGCCTTACTTCATCCACAGAAAATTTTAACCTTTTACTCCAAAAGAAGCCTTCATTCTCCCTCACCCCATTGACACAGAGCCCCACAATGACCCCATTGACTTCTGAATTCCCCATTACTCTCCTCAAGTTTCTCACGCTTCCAGTTTGACTGTGGCCTTTCTCTCTCTGAATCACTTTGTATTGTGTACTTTTTTCTTACCAAAGGGATTGCCTTGTCTTACAAGGCAAGCATCCTACATTTCCTTACATTTTCTCATATTGTATTTGCTCATGCCTCTTAGATGGTGAACTCTGTTATGCTCCATTTCCATTCTTTGCTTAGTGTAACTTGTCTCTTGTAAAGCTCTCTATATACCCAGGGTGCTAGTTAAATATCAAATAATAAATTCATTTGCTTTTTTAAAAAGAAATTACATTCTCATTCAAGCTAAGATGTATTTTGGAGCCACGAAAATACTGATTCTAAATTGAAAACCATCCAACCAAGTGCCTAAAGAACATCTAAGAAAGTGAATCATAGTTTAAAATATGAACTAAGGTGGCCTTTTTTCCCCCCTCTCAGTCTGAAGTTTTGTATAATTATTTTAATTGCAAAGTATAGCTACTCTGTACCATCTTCTTTTTTTTTAGATTTGTCATGTTATGCAAGGAAGCTCCATTTGACTTCAACCACGCTGTATGGCCTACTGTACAATCCATATTGTTTTAAAATAAGTAGTTCTATAAGTTGATAAAAAAGGCAGATCTGAAAATATTTTAAAACTACTGAAGTTGGTTTTGTGAGATATTCTAAATTCCTATTATTTTGGGGACCTTAACTACAGCACTTGAAGATCAACACAGTGCTGTTTTGCAATGAAATATAAAATCTAATACAGAAATTATTCACAGGGAGACTAAAGTTTAGGTTTATCACTCATTAAATGGTACCTTCACAGTCTTTTGTCATATTCAGCTCTGGCATTTGAATTACAAATTAGATGAAGGAATACCTGAGGCAAAAATGCTTGGACTTCTCAGATCCTGTAGAAATTTGGGAAGCATAACCTCTCCTCAACATAAAGTCTTTATTTGTAAGAACAACCTTTTGTCCAACATTAAGTGTTTGCTTAACTCTAGCTTTAGGTTTTTAAATTAGCAATCAATCAGGAGCACTAGTATGTATCTTAGAATCATAGTATCATGGAATGGTTTGGATTGGAAGGGACCTTTAAAGGTCATCTAGTCCAATCCCCCTGCAATGAGCAGGGACATCTTCGACCAGATCAGGTTGTTCAGAGCCCCGTCCAACCTGGCCTTGAATGGTTCCAGGGATGGGGCATCTACCACCTCTCTGGGCAACCTGTGCCAGTGTTTCACCACCCTCAGCATAAAAAATGTCTTCCATGTATCTAGTCTGAATCTACCCTTTTTTAGTTTAAAACCATGACCGTTTGTCCTGTCACCACAGGCCCTGCTAAAAACTTTGTTTCCATCTTTCTTTTAAGTCCCCTTTAAGTACTGGAAGGTTGCAATAAGATCTCGCCGGTACCTGCACAATTTCCTTCATTTCAGTCCATCAGTAAGAAGTTTTGGTTTGCAGTGCACTATGCATACAACTGAAGAGGTGTTTTAGGAAAAATTCTCATATCCCAATTTTGTATTCTTTAATCGCATAAACAGCTAGTTACACAAAAAAAATCTGAAATCAAAGGATTCTGCAAATTTAAAGATTCCAAGTTTGTGCTATACCTGTGCCTTTTGGCTGAATGCTGAAATTTTGCATATCTTTAGAAAGTGTCATTACTGATTGTGTGTATCCTGTGCTGGACTGTCTTCCACAGAAAGCCTCTTCCCAAGAAGGATGCCAAGTGACCTGGGATGAATGACAATCTTGTCTTTCATTTTCAGGTCTGACCTGCTCTTCTTGGAGAGGAAGGTGTCTTTAAATTGAGTTACTCTCAAGGGCTAATGAAATTTGCTTGGCCAACTAATGGTGTCTGCCCATGACAAGGCCTGACACAGCTATCCTCCTCATAGATGACCACTGCGGAGTGGCTCTCAGCCACACCTGTCTTTGCAGTGGATCATCCCTTAGTGATGTTCTGGAGCTAATGAAAAGGGGTAATGCAGAGCATCAGAGACAGAGGTCTTATCTTAAGCTGAATCTCTTTACAACATCAGGAATATTTCAAATCTCATGCTATAATGTACTGCTTTTCCTGCAAGCAAAATTCAGAACAGCCTACATTGCTTGATCTGGGAAATAATTCAGTTAATCCACCTTAATCCATTTCTTCTGTGCAAAGAATTTTTAAAAGTTTTCTAGAGAAATTTATATATGCTTCCATGGAGAAGAACAATGCCTGGGACTGCAAGGGACAAATGTGTTGTACCCACTACTGCAGCCCAGTGTTATCCTGGAGGCAATGCCAAGCTTAATGGACAACTGGATTTGTGTTGCTCCAGATTTTGTACTGTCATGATGAGAGGTCTTGGCCATTGCTTGAGTCATTGTTGGCATTTCTGCTGGGGAAGACAATATGGCTTGGATAAGTTTCTTGTATAAAAATGCAGCAAGTTAGCTGCATAAAGAAAAAAAGATTTTGTATTTCTGCATGCCTGCGATTTCTGTTTAGCTTCAAACTCTCAAGAATGCCCTTGCTCTTCACTGCAGTAAAGCTTTCAGTGATTCTGTGGTTGTTTTCAGCATTGTCTATATATGTATAAGGTTACTGGATGGAGTAAAAGCTGGCAGTCTCCTAAGCTGTAAATAACTTAAATTAAAGGTTTCTGTCTAAGCTAAGTCCAGACTGCTTGCCATTCTTTTCCGGTCTGCAAATACCTCAGTTGTTTCTTGCTCCGTCTTTTTAATCACCATGAAATGTTGGGATTTCATTACAGTATGTCACACCTCCATGCAAACCCAGTGTTTAAGGAGAAAGCAGGAAGAGAAAAACAAAATTCCTGAGACTTGTGTTGGAGTTTCTATTCAAAGTACTATGTGTGAGGGCTCTACACAGATTGCTGCATTCATTTTTATGTTTATTTTTAATCTGTTTTTAATTTGTCAGATGTTATGACAGAAATTGCAGTACTTCAGTGATTTTATGCAAATGTGCCGAAGAAATCAGGAGTACGGGTACAATTTAGGTCAGTGCCCAACAAGAAACACAGAATCATCAAAAGGATCCTGGTTTCAAAAATCCTCTTTTTTTATGTTCTATTTACCAAATAGCTAGAAATATAGCTGCATGGGCAAGGTACTGAGACAAAAGAGGTAGCTGCTCCCCAGGAGCTTGCCAGTATGCACCCTCTTTGCCACCATGAAAGAGGTGTAACTTTGGATTTAAGATCAGGCAAGGCTAGGGATGTAGTAGCTACCACGGAGTATCCAGCACACTGTGTAGCCTCCTTCTAGACTTCCCCATATTTTTTATGTGCCCTTTCAGATACATTTTCTTTTCCCTTGTGTAATGTTACACCAAGTCTCCTGTTGCAAAGTGTTAGGTGAAGACTACTTAATAAAGTTTTGTCATTTCACACACATGCTCCCCGTGCAGCATGTCATTACAATATTATACTGTTTCTTGGAAGACAAAGACCTACTGGGGAATTGATTCAACAATGGAGCGGTTCATCTTGAATATACTCCATGAGCAGGTTCAGAACAACCAGGGGATCAGGCCCAGTCGGCATGGATTCATGATACGCAGATCCTGCTTGACCAACCTGATCTCCTTCTATGACAAAGTGACCCGCCTAGTGGACAAAGGAAAGGCTGTGGATGTTATCAATACCTGGACTTTAGTAAAGCCTTTGACACTGTCTCCCACAGCACTCTCCTGGAGAAGCTAGCGGCTCATGGTGTGGATGGGTGCACCCTTTGCTGGGTTAAAAACTGGCTGGATGACCGTGCCCAGAGAGTGGTGGTGAATGGAGTTCAATCCAATTGGTGGCCGGTCACAAGCGGTGTTCCCTAGGGCTCAGTACTGGGACCAGCCTTGTTTAATGTCTTTATCGATGATCTGGATGAGGGGACTGAGTGCACCCTCAGTAAGTTTGCAGATGACACCAAGCTGGGCAGGATTNGAGGTGGTGGCATCCCCATCCCTGGAGGTGTTCAAAAAATGTCTAGATGTGGCACTTGAGGACATGGTTTAGTAGTCACGGTGTTTTGGTTGATGGTTGGACTAGATATCGGAGATCTTTTCCAACCTTAATGATTCTTTGAGTCTATGATTCTATGAACAATGCATGTAAAAACATGATTTAAAATAAATATTTGATTCAGTGATTGCAGAGTCAATCTGTTACTTGTTGCCCTAGGAATACTAGTATTTTGTCTCCCAACAATATACCCAGTAAAATGTTGTCCAGTGCAGTATCGACGGTCAAAGTGTGGCATTTTTGCCTCGCCTAGACTATTTCTTTTGTTCAGCCTAATTCACACTTTTTGTTAATCATTGAATTACTGAGTCTTAATCCAAATTACTTCTAATATCTCATAATTCTAGGCTAGAAGTGATCTTTCTTACCTTGCTGTACAACCATTTCTGCCTTTCATTTATTATTGATGCTTACTTTAATTACAGAATATTTATTTTTTTCTTTCCTATTATTATAATTTTTTTAACTTGCAGTGTGTATCACATTTTTCATAATTGAACTGTCAGGATAGTTGACTTAAAAGAACAGGTATTGTACAAATTGTTTTGTGCTGAAATTATTTTTAATGCTGCAATTAAACCCTGATCGTAGAAGATATTTACGCATTGTGTGTCTTTGTTCTCTGCAGCCCCTACAGAAGCTCCCTTACATCCTCACCTAGGTAGGTGATTTGTCATTCTTATTACTAAAACTCGGAATCACTAACTTTATTACAATAAACAATCTGTAAGGTCATATGAAACTAGCTGTGGGAAATTCAAATAAAAATGAGACTCATAAAATGAGTTGAATTATGTCTAATTCTGATTAGTTGTTTTTTCATTGTGATTTTTATTATATTATTTATTGCCTTTGAGCCTTTGCAGTGTGAGTATATCACACTGCAGAACTTTTCTTCCTAGCTATGTATGAGAGCATCTGTTTGCATGAGGACCCGAAACCCCCAGTGTGGGACAGCACCATCACACCAGTGCTGTGACACTGGGACGAGGGTTTTTTCCCAGTGCCCCTCCAAGGGCACACCCAGGAGAAGGGCACTTCCCCTGCTCTCCAGGCCAGGCATGGAGCATGCAGCGGAGCTCCAGCCCTTCACCCACCAACCAGTGTGCTGCAATTTGATTAGTCTGGGAGAGATTCTGGTATCCTTGCTCAATTTGAATAGCAGGTGACAGTTACTTCATTCATTTGATGGAAGTATTTGCAGAGAAAGATCTGTTTAATACAAAAGTTTTGGGATTCAGTTTTTTTGGTCATCATATGTAAATGATACTGCAAATCCAGGAGGAAAGATGGAATCCAAAGCTTGCAGACTGATGGTTAGAAACATTTGCATAACATATCTCACTGTCAGTTTATATTCCTTAAATGAGCTGACCTTTACTGTCAGCTCCACTGATTGCAGAGAAATTCCAAAGAGCTCATGGATTTTTTTCTTATGAGTTACCAGAATGAACCCCCTGACTGTTAGAAGTGTACTACACTCACTAGGACATTTCATCCCTCCTTGTGCCAGTGTTTCCAAAATCTGGATTCAGAGGGATTTTTTTCCAGAATATTCAGAACAATCAACAATTTGGAACAATTGTTCTTAAAACATTTAATATGTACTTAATGACTACATCTTTTCATAGCCATTGCACTTTGGTGATAGACTGGGGGACTTCTTAATTTTATGTGGTACTAGGATCCAGAGTAAGCAAAAAAACCCCTGTAACTGAAAAAAAACTGATTTTGTAACTAGCACACTTTAAAAATCTGATTTCCTCATTTGATAATACAGTACTTTAGCTCTAGGTAAGAAACACTTAGAAAGCACTGGATAATTACACTGGATTTTTTCATATAGTGCTCTCTTTTCTTTGTAGCTGAAATGCACAGTGACAGCATTATCCTACGAGACGACTTTGACTCTTACCATCAGCAAGAATTGAATCCTACCATGTGGTGAGTTTCAGACTTCTGCTCTCCTTGGTAGACTTTTGAGCAAATTAAAACATTTTGGTTATTATAATGAATTATTTGTAGCTCACATTGGTATAAGCTTATGTGTATCTTTGCTCCATTGGGACCTAAATATGTTAGTTTATTAATTAATTGATTAACGAGTGACTGAGAAATTCTAAGACCATTGAAGTGAGTGACAAATTCTCATTTTTAATTAATCCAAAAATAGAAGGCAGTACAGCTGAGCTCAGTGAATATTTTTGTATGAAGATTTTGATTTCTTGAAATCATAGCTTTTAATGTAAAACGTGATGAATTTCAATAATTAAGCTTTGTTTTTGCAATTATTTTTAATTTCATGTTCACATAGTGCATATTTCTGGTGAATCTAAGTATAGTAAAAGCTCCTTCTAAACTGAAATCAAATGCTTCTGAATCATTCAAAAGAAAAAATTAACTGGAATTAAATACTTTTGTCTAATTTTCAGCTGCTGAAAAAGTTTAAGGTTGATATTTTTCTTTTTTTGTGGAAGGCAAATTTTTTCAAAACTTTTGTATTGTATAGGAAGGAAAACACTTACCCTTCCCATCTCTATACAGCAGCTCCCAGTTGCTGGTTTGTTTTTTTTTTTGTTCAATGGGATTCCTGAGTAGGGTTATTCATATTATCACAATCTATGACTGAAGCAACAAGCACAGCTTGTTAACATTCTTAACCAGTAGATGCTGTTGGAGAATCTCGGGACTCCATGTGCATAATAAGGCAAGTACAGTTTAAGAAATTACAGTTTATGGGTCAGGCAGAAGCTTTCTTAACTATGATCATGATGAGAGAGCACTCAGAGAGCATCTCCCCCTCTGCTCCCCTGTTCTCTGCCAAGTGATTGCAGAGACTCAACCCATACACTGTTTCAGAACACAAGGAAAGAGGTGAGGAGAAACAATCATTTCAATGTTAATAAAGCCAAGTATCCATCCCTGGGAGGGATGGACTCCTTAAGTCAATGCCACAGTTCCAAGGACTCCAACAGTAAATAACAGGATAATTTAGAGCGATGGCTGTTGGCAGAACCTATAGGACTGGCACACCCAGTGTTATCTTAGGTCAAAGTGGAGAGTCGGAAACAATCGCAGGCTCTTAGCTTTTAGTCAAAAGGAATGTTCTTTTAGCAAAGATGACTCTTAGGCAGACCTCTCAATCTTAAATATTAATAATTTTACCACCACAATGATCACAGTGATGGTGTGCCATTTCATATGATATACGTATGTATGTCACAAAAGAGAAGTTATAGGTCTCTTATAGTACAAACCTGATTCTATTCTGTAGAGTGAATATTTCTACTGGTCAAACTATACCCAGATAAACACATCTATTTGTCTTAACATGAAGTTTTGAAGGTTGGAGTCTCCTTTTTTTATATGAGATTGTTACTGAGTTTTCTGTTTGTTCCAATCCTATTTCATAAGTATAACTGATTTTATTGCTTTAATTCATACAAGACACAGAAATATTTTAC
Organism: Scopus umbretta; assembly: GCA_013400535.1. NCBI lineage: Eukaryota > Metazoa > Chordata > Aves > Pelecaniformes > Scopidae > Scopus > Scopus umbretta. The sequence goes on along the minus strand of VZTL01027054.1, from coordinate 51,358 downwards.
TGGGTTAGTTTATCTTGTTCAAATAATTTCTTGATGGGCATTTTAGCAGTTACCTGCATTCGTTAGTTAGGAATACACATAATCTGTGAAATCTGACTTCATTTTCCTTTTCATGTCTTTTACAGTTTCACCATCTTATGTAAAAATATTGTGGTTTATGGAATTTTATGGATATTTTTCTTTTCCACATACTGATTGTAATACTTTTTAATATGTACCTACTCTTTTTCCTCCTTTTGTTCCTTTTGTATCATCTCTTTAAATGTTTTTCTGGACAGATGCATTAAGGACCTGGAACACTATAATATAAAAAAAACCTCTTTCTTTATGGGAATGAATAGATCAAGGACTCTTAATGGGTTACAGAATAGCTGCCAAGGTAGATAGCTTTAGCAGCAGTCTGTTAAATGGACTTGAGTGGAAAGAAATGAGAGGAGGCATTATTTCCCTGCAGATGTCTCATAACTCACAGAGGGCCTGCCTGTTGGGAGCCCCCGTAATTTATTTATCCATTGCTCTCTTATCTTAAATTCATCCTTGCTTTATAGAAGTCTCAACAGAGAAATTTCAGACTAAAAGAGCCCCCAGTGTCCTGCTCTTTTTGTCCCCAAGATTTGGACTTGGTCCCCCTGGAATAACCTTGACCCGCCTTGGTTGGTGGGTCAGTGCAGAGAGGTGTGTGCCGGGAGCGAGAGTCCCAAAACTCACTGCAATCCTGAGACAGATTTTCCTGTAATAACACCACAAAGCCAACATCTTCAGCAATGCTAAACAGACATGGAGCACAAAGAAAACTCTAACAAGGTGTCATGAGCTTTTCTGCATAAAGGATTTCTACAGTAGCTCTGCCTCCAGTGAAGACCCACTTAGTGGCAGAAAGCGCATTCTTACGTTATTGTCTAGTGGGAGTTAAATCAGGGATTATTAACAGTTTATGCCATCCTCCCTAAAATTGCATTTTTTTCCCCTGGCAGCTGCTAAAATCCCATCTTTACCACAAACAATTGCAGTGACTGCTAAAGCAGTATTTCCAGCCCTGCTCAGTCCCTGGTCTGCTGTGCTCGGAGTGTGCGGTAGCAGCTGCGTTGCGTGCACCAATGCTCCAGCAGTGCTGTGTCACCAGGGGCCAGTTAGACTAAGCCACTCTAATAATTTCTGAAACCATTATTTGTGTAAAGATGAAAAGAGACATTTTTGTATTTTCCTGTGATCTTTTCTTCCCAAATCCTACATAACACTGGCTTGGATGTGATTAATATTGTCCCACTCCTCCTGATCCCCTTTCTGGCATGTGCAGCTCTGGCAGAGATGTACAGTCCAAGTGCACAAGCAAAGCATTTTATAGCTTCTCTGTGTGTCTAATTTTATGAGTCCCAGCAGAGCCTGTGTGCCTCCTCCATCACTGGGAGAGGCCTCACATCAAATAACTATTTTGCACAAGGGCACTGTATGATTTCGAGAGTGACTGCCTGTTTTTTATGGATTTCTGCTCTTTCAAATGCATGAAAAGACACATCCTACCCAGCAACCATCTGTTTCTTTGGAGGCTCAGGAGCAGGGAAGGAGTGGCTACGAGTTTTTCTGGAGCTGAAAGGGGAGGAGAAAAGGAAGGTTGGGATGGGGCTCTTTGTAAACAGAAAAATCACAGCATCTGGGAATGGGTTCCTGGCCTAAATCAAAGTTCAGTGATTGAAACAAAACAGGAGAAACTGCTAAAGTGGGAAGGGACAAGGAGAGGAGGAGGCAGCAGGAAAGGACACATAAGGAGAAGGAAGCAGGGAGGATTTCTGTGCTGGGAATGCAGGAATGGGAGCATGTCTCATCTCTCATTTTCTTGGTACCCAACCACCATGAGGATTTGCTTGTGTGGTGTGTCCAACTAATTTTCATATTCTTTTCTTCCAGCACACAATCATGTCAGAATATGATTATTTCCAAAGTCCCCAACCCCTAGGCACAAACCTGCTTAGTTAAGCAAAGATTACCTCATTTCTTGGGTCTCATTTGCCACCAACTATACAAAGATGTCTTTGGCTTGTGAAACAAATACGCTTCACACGTTCATAAATGCCCAATGTATTTTATGTCTAACATGTATTAGCTGTGGAACTTTAGGTAAGTAAGTGACTCCCGCTCCATGGTAAATGTAGCACGAACAGCCATGCTAAGCGGTTCACAGCTGACTTGTGGAACTAATTAGTCAGTAATGTTTAGTGTATTTTTCAATGAAAAGTCTAATAGTACAGGTGATTGGTCGTCCATGAGACTTGCTGAAAACTGGCAGGAGTGCATTAGTTCAGAAAGCTCAGGAACCATTCATTTCAAATGAAGTAATTCATTTTCTCTGTAGAGAAAGGGAATCTGCACCATGTACTGTTTGCCAGGGAAAGGCCAGTGAATGGCTGGATGAGAAGAGGTCCAATATGGGTGGTATCTAGAAGACTGTCTAGGTCATTGAGCACCTGTTTCTGTTTTTTACAAAACTGCAGAGAAGAGTATAAAAAGGTGCTATATAAGAACTAAACCAAGCCAAACAAGAACAAATCTAGAAGAAATATTCTGTGTAATCCTATGATAAATGATTTAATGTTGAGACAAAAAGGGGAGGAAAAGAAGATGCATAAATTAGTAAAGAAGAGATGCTGGCATTAATGTATGTTTTGTATAAACACTTAGTTTTAACAGTAGAGCTGCAGACAACAGGGGATTCAGTACATTTAAAAAAGAAAGACTCTGTACAGAAGCTTGTTTCTGGCTCAACTCTCCTTCCCAACTTGATGCCATGTTTCATCTCAAAGCCTATCATCACTCCAGACAGCAATCACTTACAGAAGACGTACTTTTCAAAGATGACATGAAGAAAAGCTGAGCATGTAAAATCAATCAATAAGAAATAGGTTCCATCACTTCTTCATGGCATATGAGAAATGAAGGGGTACAGTGATATTTCCAGTGGCAAAGAGGTGGAGAAAAGCTTTGTTACAAGAGAGAGAAGTCCTAAAGTGGTTTCCAAATTGCACTAAAACTGCAGGATTAAACTTCAGAAAGATTTATGTTTAAAAATCTCTTGGCAGCTTGAGATGTTTATCTTCTTTATAGTCCAGACATCACAAAAGACATCAGTCAATATAATGTCCACAAACTCAGGTACTGTAGAAGGAAACGAGATGACAAATAGGGATGAGGAAAGAGCAGATGTTTCCCCTTCAGCAAAGTGAAGAACAATAGCAGAGAGAGGTGGGACATTTTAAGCCAGAGATGAGAGCAATGTCAGGTCTGCAGAGGAGACATCTAGATGAATATTGCACACATCAACAGCAGCAGAGAGTACCAGCTGTGACGAGAAAGCTGAAGTGATTTTAACATGCTTAGATTTTAGACCAGGCAGGTGAGAAAGATAATGTAGAAAGCTGCACCCAGCCGGAGCAATTAACACTGTCTCCTGTTTGTATAAATGGAAAAGAAATGAACCTTCCTGTCTGCACCAGGAAAGGAGCAAATTGGATCATTTCTAAACACGTAATACTATGACGATGATCTGAGGAGCAGCAGATCAATTATCTTACTCTTCATGCATTCCTGTCAAGCTAGTGAGCAATTTATTGTCAGAGGTAATGCATTTCAAAGAGAGCACAAAGGTTTGAATCAGGATTACCAACAACCATCCAATTTCTTATGAGTCATACTAGAAAAGGCGAGTGATGAGGAAGCAGTGGTATTAGAAGGACGGTGTTTCTGGCTTTCCAGACAGTATTTCATAGACCACATTATAGAAGTAGAATAGATGAACAGCTGAATCACTTTGTATTCATTGAAATATGAGAATTACAAAATTAAAATATCCCTTGGGTTATGTAGCCTGACCTTTCACGAGTGACTAAGTGGCCCCTACAGAGCATTCATAGGCAAAGTCTTCCTGCCATATCTGTCTCTCCCTGCACATATCGGGAGGTCAGGCAGATAGTCCACTATAAAACTCCAAAACATAGGGCCAGATAATGAATATAATTCCATAAACAGCCAGAATCCTATAGATTTCCAGGTGTTCTTGTAGCTTCTGTCTCTCTCTTCTTCAGTTATCAGAGTTTAGGGATCAAGTGAAATTTAGATAGCAACAAAACACATCCTACATGAACTCTGTTTCCGTACTTTCTCTTGAAGTACAATTTTGTTCACTCACATGCTCTCTTCTTGCCTTATATGAAGAAATAAAATTATGGGCCAACTGTGGCTTCTATAAGTAAATATTAACTCATTGAAGTTGATAGCAACCACATTACTTTATTAGAGGATTTAATTTTGCTGCTTAAAATAAAAATCCTAAATGCTATCAGTAGGAATTGCCGAATGACTTTAGTGACATGCTCATACAGGAAAAAAAACCTCAAGGATTTTTTTACATCTGACTTTGTTTTGGGAAATGGAGCTGAAACTGACCTTTAATAAAATCTCAAAATAAGGGAGAGATTTGGAAAGTGGGAACAAGGCATTCCTCTTTGGCTTCTGTAATGGACTTGGGCATAAGAAAGATAGTCCTGTGTTGAATTCGCCCAGGACCAACTGAAGAGACCCAAAATAACAAATGCAATCAATTATTCACCACATCTATGCATGTGAAAACCTAACATCTATTGCTCAGCAGAGCTTAGCACTCACAGACCTGCAGGGTATTGTGCAGGATATTGTACACCACCCAGCGTTAACCCATTCTGCCAAAAGTTACCCTCACTTTGCTGCCCTGGGAAGCCAGGGGAGTGCTGAGGAGCCCCAGTCTGCTGCGGGAGCAGACAGGGAGGTAGCTTCATAAGGTAAACACGTACTTTAAGAATTAATTTAAACATTATTTCTAGTCACTGCCTGGGTTCACAGCAGCCCATCCTCCCTTGCTTAGACCTTTTGGATACATGGCCCCTGCAGGGAAGACTGTCCCAGCCCCATGGAGTAGCTGACAACACTACCAACCTCTTCCTCGCAATACAGCTGAAGATTTCCTTTGTCCTGTCCAGGACCATGGTGGCCTGATGGTTTTCAGATACTCAGGAATAGAAAAATCCTGCTCCAAGCAGTTTATAGAAAGGCTTGAAGAGGTTTAACACAACACTTATTAATGAAAAAACAAATAAGCAACATAAATTAGGAAAAGAGGTGAAAAAAATTCAAGGAAATTTGTATAGGTATCAACTATGCATTGATAGTATGTATCATCTATGATCAGCTATGTTCATTGAAAATTTTACCATGTATGTTCACAGCAAGTCCCTGCCTCGTTGGGATTTCTTCCTTTCCACCCAATTTCCTGTAAGAAAATTAGAAATTAGAACCCAGAATTAGACGGAGAATGAAAAGACAAAAGACGACCAAACCTTTGCACGCTACTAAACTAGATTTGAGATGTTTGTATGGGAATGTGTATTTTGGTGACATTATACATCAGAAAGGGTGGCCAAGTCTGAGGCACCCTTGTGTGAGAGAAGCCAAAGGAAAAAAAAAATGCCTAAACACCCTTTACCTAAGTCCATTGCACTTAAAACTCTAAAATACCAGTTATCAAAGTACAGACAAAAATCAACAAGAAATAAGGGATGGAGTGAATTCACCCTTGCTTACAATGGAGTTGCTCTGGAAGCAAATGTTTGCCTATAGGTTTGATGTTCAAGCTGAGCTTGGGATGCCCGAAGGCAATGTTGGTCAGCTCCATGGAAGGCAGTTTGCCAGGGCCTGGGAGCATCTCCAATTTTTTTTTTTAAATCTGCTTCTCAGCCAAAAGCCTGATACCCTGATCCTTGAAGGTGAGGGAGAGGACCTTTTCCCTCTGCTCCGCAGTCAGGCTGCCCACAAAGTCCTTCACATTAAATTAAGGAATATCAGGAGAGGTGCAATCAGTTGACTCAGCTGCACTTACCAGCCTCTCTGAGATGTTCTTCGTACTTTTTCTCCTGAAAGGTGAAGAGAGTGACAACTCTCTGTTACTAGGATATGATACTAGGGATATGACAAATACAAATAGAAAGCAGCAGCAAGACCCATGTTACAGCAGCTGCGCTGTAGGAGCCTCTTAGTGCCCAATTTTTGGGTATGGTCTGCAGCCTTGAGCCTGCCCTTTGGGGTAAATAACCCTGCGGGCTGGAGGGGTGCTGATCCTAACCCCTTCTCCTGAGCTGTTCTGTACGGTTACTCCACAATGGTGAGTTTACATATGGTATATCAAATGTGCAGTAAGGACTTTGGATTTTGGAAGAAGGGTAACTCAGGGTAAATTATACATGCAAGAGTTCAATTTGGTTTCCCATGGTGTGATGTTTTGCAGTCAACAAGCAGGGACATTGCATTTTGGGGGGTACAGTGTGCAGAGAGCAAGTACTTATTTGCAAGGGGCTTTTCCCAGAGGCAGCTCTAGTGCATCATACGTACAGTTGCTCTGAACGTTCAGCACCATGATAACAAACCAGTCCAGTCTGTCTGAGCGCCAAGATATAATGGTCTTTTTTTTATAGTTTGCAAGTCCAATGCAGTCTCAAACGTACAGTTTCTGATTTCCATTTTGAACATGGTATGTTCTTCCTGCAGGTCTGAATGCAGTAACTGTGAGGTTGGAGAGCAGTGCGGTGTGATAATGCACGGCAACGCCGTCACTTTCTGTGAGCCATATGGTCCCAGAGAACTGGTAAGTGAAGGCTGGCTCATCTGCCAGGGCTGGGACTGCAGGCTGTGAATCGGGGTGCCTCAGCTGCAGAGATGTCGGTGTGCTTTGAAAGTCTGGTGTTCAGCAAAGAGGCTCTTAAGCAAGGCGATAGGGCCATAGAAGAGCACCCCAGGAACATCCCAGTGTTTTAAACTATAGGTACTAACCAAAGGTTATCGCAATAATTTGCAAGGAAAAGCCTCTTGATCAGGTCTGCATACAAGTTATTTGAAGTGCCTATAAAAGACTGGAAAGGCAAGGAAATAGAACTGTGCTGTCAAACTGGCATCATTCTCTTTTTATTTCTGACAATGAAAAAAAGACAAGGTTCATTTTTTTTCTCTTATTTTATTGGCTGTGTCCCGTTTTTTCTTGTTGCTGTTGACAAATGATAATTTGGTTGTAAAACATCACTTGTGAACAATGCATCTTACAGACTTAAATGCAGCCTGGAGCAAGCACCTGCCAGCTTCAGGAAAGTGTATGTAACAAACTGAGTGATGATGAAGATGACAGAATTAATTTCATTGGGGGACAGTTTGGTAATAAAATTGCTGTAAGAAACAAGATGGTGCAATTTGCATTAACTTGGGATCATCTGGGTGTGGAAAGTGAATTGAAAGATATATAAAAAAATGCTGGTGCTGGGCAGCTATCTGCAATGATAGATATAAAAAGGGAGTTTTGGAAAGAACTGAAAAATTAAAAGACTAACTCAAAGCCTGTGTAATTCAAAATTAATTTTCATGTTTTCAACAGTCTTCTGAGTGGAGGGAGAGGCTGATTAGAGTTATTTGAAGAGTGTTCATGGAAGAGGGCCATAAAACAGAAGTGGTTTTGGCCAGGCATCTTCTTTTCATTTCAGACACTGACAATTCTTTCAACAGGGTTAATTTTACATCCTTAACTGAGACCAGAATTCCACAAATGCAATGCAGATATAGCTGGTGCGGTGACTGAAAGTCATAAACACATATAAAACTAATTCAGAGGTTTTATGGATAAAGAAGAATTTCAGTCATTTCCCTCACAGCCAGCTCCAGCCAGGAATCCTGACAGGGATGCTAAATTGAATCTCTGCTACTTTGAATCCTATTTGAATGTACTGTGCTTCATTAACTGCCTTGAGAAGAGATGCATTGTTTTATGTCCTGTGCAAAAATGAAGTCACACCTCTGGGATATTTTTCCCAATTTTAAAACTCATTTTTAGTTGCAGTACTTAGCATAGGTAACACTCCTTGAAAAACAATTTATGACGTCTAGCAAACCCAGGGTCCCAGCTATGAGGGTTTTGAAATGTAATTAATTAGCTGTCTTCTCCCTGCTGGTATGTAATTTAGACTATCCTTAGTAATCACGAACCGGCTTCAAAATGTGGTGTTGGACTGTATTTGTCGTATTACCATGTGGTAAAATAGCACTACCAGGGCATCAGGAACTTGAAAAAAATTATTATGATGCCAAAGTGGTGTGATAAAATAATCAGCTGGGAAAAATCATCGTACTTATAGACAGTTAGCAGCCTAATAATGAAAGTGTTTATAAATATTATGGCAGTGTTGCTAAAAAACCAAATCCTTCTGAAGGAACATGCTAATGGCTTAATGTTTTGGATGAGCACAGGATGGTGTTCATGCCAGAGGTCTGCCCTAGTTTTATTTTTGAATATGGACATAGGTTTAAATCCCTATTTTCTGAGAAACAACCTGTTTCTGATTTGTAGTCATGTTGTGGCAATTTCACAACATCTCCTCCTGTCACAAATTTTAAAACCTGTTTCATTTCTCCAGTCATTATCCATTTTTACTCTATCACCGTTACTATTTGAATCCTATTCTGTCCCTGCTTGAAATGGCTCTTGAAATCCCTGTTCCTGTTCATGGCTCCTAGTGCCACATAAAATACTTAGTCAAGAAGAGATGAATTTGCAAAAAGTATTATGTCAACAGCTGTGACAGCTGCTGGTTTGCTTCCTTGACCTCCCTCTCTTCTCTTGACTCCCATCAGCTGCCTTTTACTGTAGGCAGAGGGTTTTCTAATGCCAACTGTCTATATCTATTGGTGAGAATTTGCCACTGGCAAAATCCTGGAAAGATGTATAGCATCAGAGATGTTGCAAGCAAAGGAAAATAGCTACGAAAGGCTCCCTACCAGCCTCTCTGCAGCATCTGAATGCAGTAGTCCTCGGCAGAACTTTGCAAAAAGTTTTTAGTAAGTCTAATGCTTTTTTCTAAAGCATTACTGGAATGACTTACAACATAGTCTATTTTAAGTCTACGTGAATGCCTCTTCTGTGATAACTGATACATTTAATTTCTTGGTGATACGGGCCACTGAACATTGATAAAGAGTTTAGTTTTCAAATTAGAACTTGCACAACATAATTAATTGAATGTAAACTTATATAATAGGTACTCATAACTCAAGTCAGAAAGCACTTTGTTATTTGGCGTGATAAATGTGGTACCTAATACTGAATAAGTCCTGACAGAATGGACTTAAATGGGGATGTGACTATTTTTAAAGGAGTTATGTAAATGCAGCTTCCCTATTTTTGTTTAAAGACTAAAATTACCTGTTAGGAATATTCCAAAGAGAAGAAAACTGTATTTTAAGTAAACATTATGTACAGATGGTGACAAATTTTCATTCAGTTTTAAAAAATGCTCTTTGAGATGATCATGAAGCCTTGGAAATCTGTCCCACTGAATCCGTCTTAGTTCACAGAACATTAATAGCTGTGATAAATTTCCTAAATTTCCATGCACCCACATAAAAAACATGTGGTCTTGTTATCAGGTAATCTTCAGTGCATTTCAGTGAAGATTCCAGTCTTTTATATTTATAAGAAGTTCTTCTCTGTATGTAATGTGTATGTAGAAAAGAAACAAAACACACCAGAAATTCATGCCAACTCATGCAGGTCTCCATCCATTATTTTCAAAGGCATCGTTTCACAAGTACCTCAACTTGATGCATGCTGTCAGTGGAAGAAGTCCCGTCCCTTTTGGTCTTCTGTACTGTCCCCTGTCCCCTCCCGCCGGGGGGAGAGGGGCTATCCATACGAGGATTGGTGGGCTGCATGGTGAACCACACCAGAAAATGAACCCAGATTAAAACTAACTTGGAAAAGAAAAAAGACTAATAGCTTAACAGAAGTCAGCTATTTGAGCTAATTTAACATGCAGCCACCCAAAAGCTGATGTTAGTATATGGAAGGGAGTGGAGGAAGCTACCACCTATGAATTTGTTAATCATACATTTGCATATACCTTCTAAATATACATTTGCAAAGATACTGAAATTCTTTTGAGAGTCTCCAAAGGCAGAAAAGCCAATACAGGTGACTGAGAGACAGCATTTGTTCTGTGCCAATGGAGTCCTGAATAACAGTCAGAAAACATCTGCATTTAGGAGTAGCTTTTGTTCGGTGACATGCAGCAATGCACAGGGTAATAAGGGACTTCAGACATGAGAGATCTCTCTCTCACCAGTTTTTATGTTTATCTGCATAGTAGATAATTAAAGAGCATAGGAATACCTGATAATGGAAGAAACTCTGCTTTCACCATGTGACTCTGGGAAATTACAAAGAAATTGTGCTGTTTATCATTACAAAATGCTGAGAAAATTGCCTTTGTAATACTGCTATAGGTAATGGGTGCTTGAAAGAATGTAACATCTTTCAAGTCATTGAGTCTAATCTTTACTTGAGTGCTGGCTTTTTTAGAAAATGACCATTTAGTGTCCATGAGCTCAAATGTTTTTATTTTGCTGTTTACTACTTTTTTTCATTCTTATCTACTATTCTGTTTCCTCTACATCACTCATACAAGCAAAGCAGGAGGATCATTCAAGTCCTCCAGGTGCTCTGCTTGGAGCTGCCTCCACACAGATTTCCAGCTCAGCTCTGGTAGCCAAAGCCTGCTAGCCCCAGGACCTTACTTCTGGGGCTGAATTTTCTCAGAAGTTTGATTTCACTATGACATATCTGACATGGTGCATGGTTGCATATCACAAAGAGCACATCCAATGGAAGAGCCTGTTGCTGCTTTCATGGGAAACAACATAAATTATTGCTGCATAGGGTCTGACATGGAAGGACAACTCCAAGGTCTTGAAATCTAGGATGCAGCCATCACTGAGAACAATACCAGATGAATTTATTTAAAAAATAAATTTTTAAATTGCTTGCTAAACAGTTGCAATGATTTTTCAGCTCTTTGAAAAAATAACTAGAACAGGCAGTGTTTTTAGGCAGTGCTTCTGCCTCACTGTATGATACTGTAGCAGTATCATTAAGTCCAATTTTCAAAATTAATTGAAAATTAATAGGTGTCCTTCACAACATCCTAGTGCTTTTTATCTTACAGTATTTTCAGGAAAATAGTCCTAATTTGAACTACTGAAATATGGGGGCATTGAAACAAGGGAGAAAGAAAGGCATCAAAGGAGGGTGGTGTGCTGAATAGAGAGTGAACTCCTCGGTGTTTTCTGCCTGTTCCTAGGTCTTGGTTGGATGTCAACAGTGTGTAGATGCTACTACAAAATTCCATTGTATATATTATGCAGCGTTTGATTTGCTGTTGAAGACTTATATTTTGTTATTCCCCCTAAATATTTACTTTTATTATTTTAGGTTTGCTTAATTTTTTTATTATTATTTTGTGATCATTTTTGGTTCTTGTTCTGTGTGGGAGAAGAAAGTGAAAAACCATTCTGTATATACAGATTTATACTAAGCTGACCATAGACCATAAGGTTCACTTTTTCAATCTTCTAAACACTGGTCAAGCACCAGTGTTTCACATAAATGTGCTCAGTTTGTAGACATAAATACAGTAAAAGAAAAAAAAAATCCAGCTTTGACATATGATGAGATATCAATAATCAAAATGACATAACAGAAATGCCCATGATCACTCAACCTGAAAGGGCTGGCAATTAATAGTTTTTATGCACTGGAGATCTAGGTATCAAGAGAGTTTCCATGCTTTCAAAGAAAAACAAGTGATGAATGTGTTGTTTTGCTCATCTAACACAACCTCTCTGCTGTTTGCTTTTCTTCCTGTAGACCACCACTGGCCTTAACACAACTACTGCATCCGTCCTTCAATTTTCCCTTGGTAAGTTTAGCTCATGCTTTCACCTGAGAAAGTATAAAAAGTCATTGCTGCAAAGGAAAATGGCCCTTGAGTTCAAGTTTAGCTTTCTGGTAGATGTTCCACTCAACATGAGGGATTAAAAAAATCTAGTAAAAACTGCAGCACATTTATTAATCTCATTACCTAGATGACTTAATCTAAACTCCGGAAAGGAGCAACTCCAGTGGATACTCTGATGATGGGAGGCATAGTCATGTTTGGGTTTTGGTTTTTCTCACTTATTTTATAACCTGATGGGTAATATTATAATCTCTTGATCTTTCTCTGAAGTGTGATTACTTTTTCTAAAAAATGAACTTTTTTAACATTTTAAACCCTTGATATATTCCAGGTTATGGATGGGTAGTGCTGTTTTTAACACATGTCTACAAACAGAATAGGTAGGGCTGACCAAAACTAAATGCTATTTAGTTCATATTATCAACAGCATGGTTGTATGCTGTATTACTTAGAATATCTGCTGTAAGTTATTGCACATTTTCGCTGTGTAGCTGTGGCTATAAATTATGGCAGAAATTGTGGCTTGGGCTGAGAGAAAATTTGGAACACACTTAATTTGTTAACTCATATCTCAGTGTTCAAAAAAATGAAAAATGAAAAATGAAAAATGTTTTTATGATACAAAAGGTTCAATAAAAAAGCAAGCAGGAAATGTAGCCTGCTTCCTCTGTGGACACCTGGATATGTGTTTCCAAATCATATGCCTATTTTTAAAAAAGTAATTCTCCAAAAGTATCTCAGCAGAGGTGTGATTAAACTCTGACAATCTCAGCTGGAAGTAAGAGCTATCAGGTAGTTTGGCAAGCAGCTTGTTTTTTTTAACGGATCGGAAATCATAATCCTGGAAGGCTCAGAAATTCATTATTTAAACTTGTTTTTACCTGAAATTATTCATTTGACTATTTGAGGTCATCATTACCTGTCACCCTGCAATTGACTGCAGTATTAGTAGTTGTAAGGATTGGTATCTATCCATTTATTTTGAGTTACTGTTTTTAAAATGCCAGCAAAATGTATCCATACTTAAACTGAGTTATTGCATAAATACTGGGCACCTCCAACAAAAAACAGCCTGGAGCTACCCTGCAGTTTCGTTCAGCCAGTGAAAGGGGAACAGCTCACTTGATCTGCTAGGACATGGTGCTTGCCCACAGAAGCCCTCTCACCTTTGGCTGTGCCTGAGGATAGGTGACTTCTATAATGCTGCAACTTTGTGATGATGGAGGAATTTTGCTTTTCAGGACAATTTACAAAAATCTTCTATGGATTATTCTCACAGTGACCCAAAGTGGTTAACAGCCATATAACCTCAACGGGTTAGCAGGTAAACGTTTGCTGTCACAGCTTGGTGGCTGGTGTCTGCTGCAGGTGAACTGCAGAAGGGTGCAGGCTCCCAGAAGTTTCTGAATTAGACTTAAGATTTCACTAGTAGCCTTTGTTCCTATCAGCTGGGGAAGGTCAAATAAAAAAAGGGTAAGAACGGGTTGAGTAGGAAATACCTTATATGACCGGACTGTCATGAATATATGGTGAGAATATCTTAACCTGTACCAGTAGGAACCCATAAAATCCCCAGTATGATGGAGCAGGAGAGAGGTGGATGTGCATCTGAGTAGATCAAATCTCAGCCTGAAGTTCAAAATGTATCACATTTCCCCATGTGCCTATGTTAGGATTGAAATAGAGTGCAGATTGGTTTTGTAACTGATAAAAACCAGCATGAGCCGGGGGATTGCTGCTGAGCTCAGCAGTGCTTGGCTTTCAAGTCATAAATCTAAACTAGGCATTTGCCAGTTTCCAGCTTATTCCCAAATGTCCGATTTAATCATAACCCTATTTAGGGATTCATCCAAGGGTATTGCCTTTTTTTAAAGAATGTTTAACACTTTCTATTGACCGCGGAATAGCTTAAGCTGTAATCTTTTGGGGATATCTTTATATTCAATTTGTCACCTAGCTTTGGCCACATTAAAGTACATACCCTTTGATTTCTTTCACCGCTAATTATCTGATGGAATTTTGTATTTGCAGGTATATAAGCAGATGAGGACTGGGAAGTGAAGCAAAAAAATGGTCCTGATTTCACCATAAACCCCAGATCCTTTTAAACTGTGTGATCAGGAAGGGTAACACCCTAGTGAATTTTTCATTAGTTGATATTCTGTGTAGTTTCCTTCATGTACCACCTGTTTGGTAGTCTTGCCCTTTAAAGGGCAATGGGGTTAAAAAGAAGCACTTAAGATGAAGGCTTAATTAGGATGAAAAGGTAATTAGTAAGGCCTATTCAGCACATAGGACAACAGTAATGGACAGTATCCTTTCCGAGTGAGAGCAAGTTGTCTGCCACGCAGCATTCACTCGGAGCCACCTGGAGCTGGTGGCATTGCCTTTTGATCCAGGGCTGGGGCAATGTTTACATTCATGTACTCTCTGCCCAAGTGTGCAGAAAATTTCAATTACTTCTGATGTTTTAATCATCCATTACTACATTTCTCCAAGACCAAACACTGACATCTAAAAGACAAAGTCTAACAGTTTTCTTAATGTTCAGTGGGATTGTTAATTGAGATATTTAAAGCAATGCCTTTGGGCTCTCTCAGGCCAGAATATCTAATTGAACAGCCTGGGATTGCAGGATATTGAACAAAAGACTCCAGACTCAGCTGCCACACGGTGTTAGTCTGATTCATTAGCTGAAATAATGTTTCTCACTCCAAAGCTCAGGCTTTTCCTTTTAGCTACATCCCTGAACTTCTCCAGGGATGAACATGATCTGTCATTTGCGTAGGCCACTATGTTGGAAGGTGACTCATAGTACTGAGAGATTAGCAACTGAGCTAAGCACGGGAAGACAGAGACCCGTGAAATCCCATGAGGAGAAGAGGAAAGGCTTTAAAGGAGTGATGCCAAGGCATGAGGTGTGCAAGCGGTTCTGCTTATGTGTTGTTCCTTGGGTGTCCTCCTCAAGCATATGCTCCTGCGGCTGTGGTGTATGTGGGCTGTGCATGCTCTGTGTGCAACATTCAGCACTGGCAGGCTCTTTCCAGCCCTCCTTCCTCCACAGTGCCTCTGAGTCAAACACCAAGCTGAAGCCAAAGGTGCTGTGATCAGTACCAGCACTCAGCCTGGCCTCCAGGGCAGGTGCTCCTCAGAGCAGTGTATGTCACAACGTGAAAATTGTTAATGGAAAATATTGCATTACCTTGAAAAGCTTTGTTCCATAGCACTGTCCTCACATCTTAGTATTGCTAGATCACTTCTGGCTGTCAAACAATATTTGAAAATGGGAATAACTTGACAAGGAAACGCCCACTCTTCAGCTTTGTTATCTAAAACCCTTGAACACTCCTCTGTGAACAGGATGACTTGGACAGTATCATGTACTGGATAAATACAAAATGTTTGTAAAGTAGAATCCCACTTTAAAATTGTGTTCCCTTCAACTTTTATGCCATTGTCCCAAATACCTCTGTCATGCCTAGAGGAAATTAACTTCCTGGTGTGAAGAAAAGGATGTGCAGAAAGTCTGTGATAGCTACCTGTTGTCCAGGACTTGTCACAGTTTTTATACTTCAGATTCAAAGACCATAGTGTCTTTGAAAAAGTTGGAGTGTATGTTCACCATGACAAATGAAACATAAGAAACTCAATACGATGCAGAATAACTCTCCCTGCAATAAATAAAATAATAAAACCCTGTCCCTAAAGTTCTGATGGGCACTGAGAGTACTGCTGAGCTGGCAAAGAAGGTGCCGCTCTCTTAGAGCATTATTCGCTGTTAACATGAAAGACTTGAAGATGCAGATTGCATGAGTAAAGGTGATCTTCAGTGCCTGGACAACCAGCAGTCTCGACACTGGAAATTCATTAGGTATTTTTGCTGCATGGATCATATGGTTAGTCCTGCTATTGCTAGAAAGCAGACTTGACATGAAGCAAAACATGTATCTAGCATATCAATCTTCATTAAAAACACAGTTTACAGCATGGGATTTTAGTAGTAGGTATTAATCTGGGAGAGTGCTTTGAGATTTTGCCAGATGGACTCTTTGTCCTCTCAGGAAAATCCCAGTAGGTATTATCCAAAATATGGGTCACTCGTGTTATGATCTGCACATTGGTCTGCAACCAGAAGCATTTGGACCTTATCCGTAGAGTAAGAATGTCCCTTTTCTCCTGTTGCTTCTGGGGTAGCTTCTTTCACATTGTTCAGTCACTTCTCTGCCATCTATCACTATTGCCCCTTCCATTGTTCCAGCTTATTTTGTATAAACATCCATCAGATGACCAAGTTTATTGATGATTTATCTTACAATATTTAACAGGGATAAAACCTATAGGGTTCCATACGGATAAAACTAATTTATTACGGTCACAAGCAATACCAACCTACAGCTTATCAATCTCCCTTAATATCTTTCTAATGGAAATCTCTAGCAAGGATAAATGTGTGCATCTATTGTTTTTAATATGGTTGAAATATTATTGAAGAAAGGTTATTATTGGTATTCAACTATTAAGGACTTTTTGGTAAGGACAAAACCCCACAAATTCAGGGTGCAGAGACTTTACCGAGGTGATCTTCTGTCAGTGGTACCCCCTGTGTCACTATTTTTGATCTCCTCCAAAAGGATATAAAATGCTAAGCTTTCTGCTTTTACACACATAAATATTTCATTGACAATCTTATCATATAATCACTAAACCCAGTAACAAAACTAATCATTTCTCCAATTTTGCTCAACTCACTTCCCACTCTTGCAACTTTATTTTCTGGTTGAGTAATCGCCCTGTCTTTACTTCAAATTTCTTTAGCTTTTCAAATCCATCAGACCATCAGCTGTACTTAACTGAAAAGTAATTTTACTACTTGTGATGATTTATATTTATACTATCATTTTTTTAAGAGGTGAGGTGCATATGCAATGCACATACCAAGAACTTCCATGTGGCTTAGTTTATTGACAGTCTATTTTTAATGCTGTCTGATTTCACAGTCCTCTGTAAGTGTAATGGAGAAGATTAAAATATGCTATTGATTGCTTTTTATTAGCATGTGAGTAAGGGTCATTGGTTTGGATGCAGTTCTTTGACATAATGGTTCCAAAAGGGTTTTCATGTCATGCCCTGCCTCGCTCTAAGACATCAGGTTAGTGAATCATTAATCCAGCAGCCTCTATTACTCTTCCTGAACTACCAAGGTCGCGAGGGTCTATATCAGAGCTATTTTACTCAGCAAATCTGTGGGCTAAGGGTCTCTGATGTTTGTTGAAGACAAAACACAGGCAGTATTTATTGCCTTTAGTAAAAAAAACGCAATATTTTTCAGGCTTAGGTTTTTTCCTTCATTTTTCTAGTGGTAATTTGACTTTGTTACCAGTGTGAGTCTTGCAGAATTAAATTATAAAATGTAATTGATTGTGTATGTAATGGAAATACTTCTTTTTTGCCCTAATGCATATTCAAAATACATATTATTATTATTATTCAGAATTGTTGGATGTGCCCTTTGTGTTAGTCCTTTTCTGCCAAGCTTCTATACTTTAGAAAACACATTTACTTCCCTATTAACCTCAGCATATACAAGACCGTGATGGACAAAAAATAATCTTACAGAAATTATCTAATTACATATATAGTGCAGCTGATTCACTGACCTCCATGTATTTCTGTGGAGGAAATAGCAGTATCTCCAGGCTGTCCCCTAAAGCAGCATCTGGAGAACTCTGCAGAGCATCTGTGCAGGACTGCAATTCCTTCTCCTTCCCACTAGAAACATCCCAACTGTGCTTGGCTCAGCCACGTGAACAGCAATGACTGCATTTGGCCCCATGTAACAGTCTGAAGACACTTATCATTTATATTCTTATCATGCTTTAATTCAGTTCTGGTGGCAGCTGTTATATTGACAGTACTGCTTTTATGTTATCTATTTATCCTCTGCTTGGATTCAGACCACTCGATAGAAATTCACACATCCAAACATGTTTTGTTAAATAGGCCATAGCTTTGGCTGAGAGGAACCATTGTTGATAATTTTCTTCTAATTTCCAGTTTTGTTTAGTCAATTTTACAATTAGCAGAAGACTGACAAATGCTGTAATAACCATTTCATGAGGTAGCACTGGGCTTGCCATCAGTAGAACAGGACAGAGATGAGCAATTTCATTCAGAATTGCTATGAAAATTAATTTGTGTCTCTAGAGAAATACTAAAATGAAAAATAAACCCTTTCTGAATTCAGCATGGAAGAGTATTTGATCTTTTAAATCCATCACTATCTTCTTAGCTGAACACAAAAACACTCATGGCAGAAACTGTGGTGCCAAATGTTTTGGGCATGTTGAGCCACCTCTTTCACTTTAGTCACCTGCATGGATGATTTCCTTCAGTCACCTGAATTCCTCCTGCTCCAATGCCTTCCAGGAAGCACCAGGTTTGCACATCCATACGGTCGTGTAGATAGTGGTTCCAACAGGGAAGAAGAGGCTGGCCAGTTTGGGTGGACTGGTGGCCACAGGACAGATAGGCTTGTCTTGCATTAGGCAAATGTGGAGCACTTCTGGGCTGGCATGAGGTTCTTCTACAGGATTTCGTTGCCAGGAAACTGGCTAATAAAATTGTGTTAAAACCCTGTCTGAACTGAGCTTAAATAATGCATAAAACCAGTTTTTACAATAGGTAATTTAAAGCACAGAAAATAAGAAAAGAAGATAAGAAAAGAAGATTATGAAATTAAGCTTGATTGTTGATACATGCAGATCCAGTCCCCTCTAAGCAATGAGAACAGAGCACTGAGTGTATCTGAACCCCCAAGGTGGTTTTGTCCTAATTTCTCTCCTACACATTTGGGAAAAGCTTGAGAACTTGATATAATTAAATGCCAAAATTGGTGTAATTCACCATTCTGCGTTTATTCTGCTTGCTTCATTTCCCATTTTCCCCCGGATAAACCAATATTAAGGTTTTTGACTCACCACCCAAATTGCCATTTGCTGTTGCCTGACATGAAACCTACTAGTTTCACCCTCCTGGCAGGGAAGTCCTTTGTGTAGATGCATAGGTTATAAATTACATCTAATGTGAAAGAAGATGACGGGTAAGTAACGTAATCGAGCACACTTCACATAGCATGTGGAAATGTTAGGTGGTATTTATTGATTTTGCTGAGTTACACAAGAGGGGCTGCCTAGATAATGCCTAGATTAAAACCAGGGTTTAAAGTTAATGCCATATGTGAAAGACTTTTTAATGGTCTCAGGGCAAAATGATTTGTGTTGTTCTGGCTAGCCCAAGGTTACAATGAAATATTGTCTTTATTACTTCCGTACCAGCACTTCTCTGCCACTGCTAGGAATTAAAATGTGAGCGTTACAGATTTACTATACAGAGAAAAGCAGAAAAGATAAAGAGAGCCTCAGGATTCAGAGCCAGGGCAGGTGGCTGAGCCACTGCCTCGCGGTCGAATGCGAGCCATTACGGAATTGGTTGCTGCAAATAATAAATGCTGGATTACAGACTGACTTTCATCTTAATCCTGCTCATATCATTGTATGAGGATAACACTTTTGTATGATTAAAATTGTCCATTTTTGAATTAACTCAAACAACAAAGCATCTGTGGTTCCTTGGGGGGGTGGGAACAGAGAAGCCCCCAGCTCAGCAAAACACTCCTGCATCTCTCTCCAGTGGGGAGGGGAGGGAGTTTCCATGAAAGCAAAAGCAAATAAAAATAGAAAAGTCCATCAGGAATTTAAAAAAAAAGCTTTTGGCAAACCAGTTATTATCTACCCACATACAAAGTTGAAGGCAGGCAATCAGTTTTACAGAGTTTCAGAAAAGAGAGACACCTCAGCTCAGGACTTGGCTTGAGAAAAAAATATTTCCCAGATTTTCTTGGTGACAGGGAATTTCACTAAAGCAGGCAAGGAGACTACTTTCAAATCTTTATATTCAAGATATCACCTTTTACACAGCAGTTCTTGGGACCACTGTGTGTTTTCTGTACTGCTTCTCTAGAATGGACTGACTGTAGGGATCTAAATAAAACATCACTTACCTTTCCGCAGTATTTCAATACCCTTATCAGCACCTTATGGTGCTCATTTTCTTGATTATTGACCTTTGCGGCTGACACAGGCTGCTAAACAGAGAAAACAAAACGTCTCTTTCTACTTGTCAATACATATTACTGTACTACTGAACTACTTTAAGTTTAAGATGCTATATTTTAAATTTTACCCAGCTTCATTGAAAGGTCACCCTCTCACTTTGAGGATCTCCATATAATCTGACATTAAGCATTTAATGGCATTAATGTTGAAGCATGCAATATGAGTATACAAGTAGAAAATGTTTCCCAAGCACAGGGCTTACTACTTGCTCAGACATTCAAGAACCACTGTAAGAGTATTTCTGGGGAGTTAATATTATTATTTCAGTAGCTGTAATTACTGAGTGTCCATTACATCCAGGTCTTAACAAGTTTGCTCCCTTTGCCTTCAGCAAGGTACTCTATACAATGTTAGTGCACTTAAGAATGTGGTTGAATTTAGAAGGATGATTTAATTATTTTTTTGGCAACAGACACATTACCCAAGCACATACCTGCTGGCTGTATCTCAGAAAGATACACTATAAATAGCTGAGCATCTTTACATCAGAATAAATTGGAAACTAGCATAAGGGAAATACAGCTTTCTGCCTGGCTTACTCTTCTCTCCTAAATGTTCTCAGCACAAAAAGCAACAGAATTGTGATCTGGTGTTGTTCATTAGGAGAGAACAAATTTGTGTGCATGCAGGAAGCACATCATATCACTGCCTATAAATAGACTAAGAGGAAGTAGAGCCAGATAAGTATTTCCTCAGACTTTACTTCTCATCTAAAGGAAATTAGCTGCATTAATTCATAAAAAGTATCTTCACTGTTACTGGGAATCCTAGAAGGAGGTGGGTGGGAAGGGACCGCAGGAGGTCACCTGCTCCAGTGCTCCCACCACGTTCCAACCAGGACCACCCTCTGGGCAAGGGAAGCTTGCTCAGAGCCCCATCCACTCGGGGCTTGACCTCCAATTAATTTTTAGGACTTCACTTCTGAAGTCTTTCTGATTAGTTTCTATCAAATATATTTACTAATTATCCTTCTCGTCTTTTACAGTTTTGTGATGGAGGCTTTTAGCATGCTTGTCAACTCTTTATTTTTATTTAGATATAACTTCCCAGCATTTCCAAAAAAGAATAGCCTAAAGCTGCCAGTGGAATGAAAGTTATCTGCTCTCTGAAACCTGCTGAAAATAAATGGTTGAGAATTTGCATTTCAAAATTCATAATTCTCACTAAAACTAGACTAGGATTGATGTTTACCAAAGGCAAATACCATCGAAAAAATTTTGTTTTTTTAGAAAATTTAGAAGACAAAACCATTTTGTTTTCTAGTGTCAGGTATTTATTTCAGATTGTTTATCAGAACACATATGGGGGTGCAGATAGTCAAAATCCTCTTCTCACAAAGGAGAAAAATGTAGCCAGGAATAAAAATACTTAATTCTTTCCATGAAAAGGTAGACTAAAATTACACAAGAGAATACAGTTCTTACAGTTTTTAATTTGAGGAATTTTTTACACTTAAAATATTTATTTGTACTCTGAACTTGTTTTATAAACAAAGACAAACTTTAAAAGTTTTCTAGATACTAAAATGTGTCATAATTGAAAATCACACTTGTAACTGAATTCAAAGTTGTGACTTTAAGGAAAAATTAAAATGCTCTTGTGACCTTCTCTTGAGGAAGTTTTCAGAGGCAGAATGGGATGAACAGCAAGTCACACATTTTTGTACCAGTGCTTATGGTATATCCAGCACAAACTATTCCATTTTTTAACATGGTTAAGATAATCTGGTTCTTGATTGGAAGCCTATATAAACATACACCTAAAAAAAAATTGGGATCCACAGAGCATTTGTTATACCAGGCTGTATGGTTCATTAATTTGGAAAAAATCTATTAGCAAGCCAGCCAAATTTGACCAGTAATTTATACTGTCCAGTTTGGCTTAATTCAAGCGATATCAGCAAATCATAATCCTTAGCAAACACTAACCATTATTCATCACATTAGCAAAATTAATCAAAGCGATCTTCTAGCATTAGATAAATGTGATTTCTTTCAGCTCCCTTTTGTTTTTCAGGATGCAGACAAGACACAAATCAAACCCTTCTACAATTTTTTGCACGAATTTTTCTTGCACAGTTCCACATTAGACTCATTCTCCTTAAAACCAGCATGAGATATCTCATCTGCTTATCCACGGAAGCACTTGCAGGAACTATCAAGAGGTTGTCAAGAGGCAGAGGACGTCACAGTCTATAAGGAGCAAAATATTGCTTCCCTTGCAGATGGCACCCAGTTTTATCTCAGCAAAACACCAGCTTCTAATCAATGTTGTTAAGAAATCTTAGAGACCGACAGCCATATGACTTGGGTTTCTGTAAATCTGACACAGTCGGAAGCAAAACCGTAGTGAGAATTAATTTTGCCTG
The DNA here is from genome assembly GCA_013400535.1 of Scopus umbretta. NCBI lineage: Eukaryota > Metazoa > Chordata > Aves > Pelecaniformes > Scopidae > Scopus > Scopus umbretta. The sequence continues at coordinate 28,967 of VZTL01027054.1, read as the reverse complement.
CCATTGTCAGCCTGGATACAAATAACTGAATACCTGGATACAATTACCTGATATGAAGTGCCTTCATAACATCTCTCCTGAAATACTGTGCTCTTAGCACTTCTACCTACATGATATTTTAAAAAATGAGGTGCATAAAATATTCACTAGTACTGTAGATGGCATTGAAGGAAACCAAAATCAGCTTAATGAGACTTACAACAAATGGCAAAAAAGTCATGACCATCACAGATGGACGTGTTGCAGGTGGTCAGTGCTGGTCAGGTCCTGGTTATGGGTTCTCAATCCTCTGAAACAAGCAGCAAAGCAATTGAGAAGCATAATTTTGTTTTCTTTTTCTGTTCTTTTCCTGTTTAGTTTAGGTAGAATTAACAAAGCAGTGGTCAGGAGCTGTCTAACATTCCCACACATTTTCAGTCAGAACACCTCCCTGTTAACATCAGTGTTTGGATTCAATTTTGAACAAATTTTATTTTATTGAAATTTGCCTCGGGGCAAAATCCAAGCATGTAAAATGCAAACCAAATTAATTAGTGTTTCAAAATATTCAGTATATGAAAATAGCTGTTTTTTATAACAGAAGCTGCTCATCATTTTTGATAACAGAAAAAATTGGTGTCTGAGCTTCACATGTATCATTTACAAATAAATCCATGAAGGTTGTCTCTACTTCAGCTTTTTTTCAAGAGTTTTAGAAGTCTGTGAACTTCAGCTAGAAGTCTATCAAAAGGACTAAAATAACTCCAAAGGAGAAAAATACTTCGTTCCTGAAACCCAAGGACAAGCTTGACTATACGTATGTAGAGAAAAAAAATTAGGCTATTCTTTGTTGGGGGGTGGTTTGGTCCCCCCACACTGCAAACATAATTACACATGCAAGCCCTTAGTTTTGAAAGTATAATCTCAATTCTTAGTCAGATTTAGCTAGCAATAACCTCACCAAGGCATCAGGTTTGCTGGGACATATTCGGCTTAAGAAAGAAATGGCATTTTTCTCTAATGCAGTAACTTACTAATGTAGACTTCTTTATGGCAACTGCTGTGCATGTTTTATTACCCATTTTCATGGCTAATTCAAAACCTGGGCATTCTTGATTTAAAACAAGCCTATTCCAATCTCATTCAAAAGGTTTTATGTCATCTTGTACAACTTTTTCTTTGGAGGACAGGAAGATATGAAAATTTACAGCATGATATCCTGCCCCTGCTGCTCTGCTCTGAGCTGACAAACTATTTATTACCATCCCTGGAAGCAGTGTGAAGGACACCTCCCTTCCCCGGCTGAATTTGCCCTCGGTTCCTGCTATGTTACTACTTGAATTTTGATCATCTATTTGTTCGCAAGTCAGAGTGTAGCTTTGCTGGTCAAAGTAGAGGCAAACATCCAAACTCCCAATTTCTATTTTAAATAATCCTAGTTTAGGATTACAGAAATAATAGTAATATGGAGTAATAGTAATAGTATTAAGGAACAGTAATATTGAAAGTAATATGGAAAATTGTATTGAAAGCCAGTAGCTTTTAATCCCATCTCAGTAAACCCTGTCCTGGAGTGCAACTGTATGTTGTCCTTCCTCCCTTTTCTTGGGAAGAAACTCTTAATGTAAGATAGGATATATATTGGTTTTGTAAAAGACACAAGCACGAGATCCATGTGCTTCTTGTATATTTAAAAGAGATGGTTCAAATGGCAAAGAAGAATGCCTGAACCTTGTTGATGATTTTTTCAGATGGATGAATTTCATTGGTCATTTTTTTCTTTGTCAGTTTGAGTTTTACAGAATTAGATACTTAAATGATAAATAATCTTGCTATCTTATGATTTTGAGTCAAGAGCATAAAACCACATTTGTCATCACAGCCAGTAACTGCTACATACATTGACCTTGAAGATTTTCCCAAACTAATTTTAGTCTTAATACAACCTGTCCTGCTTATTAAAATAATAATAAAACCCAGCACTTGTCTCTCCTCCTTTCATTCTATCTCTGTCGCTCTCTTTCCAATAACACGAGTGAAATACCACGTCTACCTTATAAAGCCCTTTTTTGGTGGCTCCATTTTTTTTAAGCAATAACTTTGATCTTCATTGCATAGTTTGAGGGTGTTCAGATTTAACAGACAACATTTTTCATATTGATTGTACTGACAGCGAACACTCATTTCCTAGTGTCTTTACAGTATGGGCATCAAATATCACCTTCTCCAATGTTTTAGCAGCATATTTGGACTTGGCTTTGTTTAATAGCACTGTACCAAAAGTTGATTGTGACACTAACTGAAATGGCATGTGTTATAAAGTCTATATTGTTGGTTATTTTTACTGTTTATGTTCCTTTAATTTCTGTCTAACAGAAAACCCAGTATGTTGCTGTTTTGCCTCACAGCCTCTGGCCAGCCAAAGTGGTTAAACTGGCTGAAGTTCACTGATTTTTGAACTGAATTCCCCTGAAATAAAACGAGTGAGTGTGATTAGGTATTGGAACTCCAAAATGCAAGAGAAGTAGGAACCGACAGCAGATGTCACCCAGTAAAGTAGACCATCTCAGCAGATGGACAAATATGAAATGTAAAGGCTTTTCTGACATCATTTGGTTTTAATATGATAGAAATAAAATGCCTTGTCAGTAAAATATAACCAGACAGTTGCTTTGTAGTCATTTTGGGTACATGGTTGGTAATTCAAAGGCCTGCTGCCTTTCCAATATTAATTATTCTGTGCCTCGTTACAGCAAGAATATATATCAGACCAGCTGAACATACCACACACAGCTGGAGTGGCTCAGAAATAGCTGTTCCATCTATTTACAATTTAACATTAGTAAAAGATACAAAAAGCAACTTTGTGGGTCATTTCCAGAATGCTAGTTGATGCACCAGGCAAAATTATAGAGACAGGTTTTCATCCCATGTTTTGGGGTGGTTTTCCCCCTGCGGAGGTATGGTATGTGTATCTCAGAGCAGAAAAGCAGCTCTGTAGAGCTGAGAGCTGCGAACATAAACTGCCTCGGGGGAGCTGGGGCTGTGAGCAGTGTACTTAATGACATATGTTCCCATTAAAATGTGTAAGCTGTTCTCTTGTACGAGTGGTTAACACCTTTTTAATCAGGCCATTTATTTCATTACAAAAATAAGTACCACGAGTTGGAAAATGATAGTATATTATGGTCAGCAGTTGCTACATCTATGTATGTATATTTCCACAAATATATAGTTATATCTAAAAAAAGTATATAAGCAATTTTCAGTGTGACTGAACATATCTGAAACACACATAAATATAACATTCTACTCATAGCACACATAATACGTACCCCTACTGTGAGCAAAACTGTGGTACTCAGTACTCCTGATGACCTCAGAGGTGCTGCTTAATTGAGAGCTGCTGCTCTTAAATCTGGAAGGTAGCTGGTATCTCCTGCTTTGAATCTCGCATTTCAACCTGCTTATGAAGTAGAAATTCTGATCTTTGGAGTACATGTTAGGATTTGTCTGTTTCACTGGGTGTTGAATTTTCTGAGATGGATGAATTATCTGGTGTCTGAGGAAAAACAGTATTTTAGTGTATTTAATTGCCACTCAGGTTGTCTATCATGTTCTCTGGGTTGAATTTTTCAATCCCAGTTTTTGCTATTTTGATTGTCCCCTTTATTAATTGTTAAGATCATCTTTTGTGACAACACCCAGAAGGCATCCTTTTATAAATCAAAAGTAAATATATTACCCTAGCTTGCAGGGGTGCCATAAGGCTTAATTAGTTCATTTTTGTAAAGTGTTCTGAGATTCCCAGATCAGCATCAAATGTTTATTATTAATTATAGGCTCTAGTGAGTATATTGGATGATTTCTTAATTTAATTCTCTTCAGGCATCCTTAAAATAACTAATTTTGTAATGTCTTTATTCTTTTAAATTCCTAAAGCACATTTGCTCTTGGCTCAAATAATTTTGCGTACATTTTCCTATCACTGACTGTATTTTTAGTTCTGGATTTTTTTTCCCCTTATAGTAATACGAAAAACAGTCTTTTACTGTTTTCCCTATGAATTCTGCTATGTGGATTATTCTCTAATAAGAAGGTTTTGTTTAAACATTACATGGTGGGTTTTTTTTCCTGCAGTGGGGTGTGTTAAGTAATTTACTTGGCTTCCCTTGGGAAATTTGCAGAGATTACATGGCACTGCTGTGATTTATCATTTCTACTTTATTTCTGACTCATAAAGCATGCATTATTTTGTGTTTACCTTCAGCAACAGATCACAGGAAATTTCATCATCAATCAAAGCGCTTTAAAATCAGGAGAAGGGATGATGTGACAAAGGCACAGTCAGCAACGGTAGTTACTGGAGGATCATTTATTGCTTCATTGTGTCGTAACACTTCTCATTTTATTGCGTTTCCCAGGATCGGGTTCATGTCGCTTCAGTTACTCAGATCCCAGCATCACCGTGTCCTACAGTAAGAACAGTTCTGCAGATTGGACTCAGCTGGAGAAGATTAGGTTTGTTACAGCTTTTTAATCATTTTGATGCTTTCTGGCTGAGCAGGTGGTGTTTAAACCTGGCTTTTTTAAAACTTGTTTTAATTGTTAACTTTTCAGTTGTCATTTGTTCAAACATGTTAAAAGATGAGGGGTGAAATTAGGGTCACTAAAGCTAATTGCAGAACTGCCTCTGGTTTTGGTAAATCACAGTTTCATCCATTGATTCTGTGGGAGGTAAGGAAGAGAATGACTTCAGAGTTAAAATGCAATTCCAATAACCAGCAGGTTCAGGTGCCTGAAAAACTAAAACTTTGATGACTTTTGCATTTTAGCACTGTTTTTAATGTCAGCAAGAGCCATAATTTATAGTGTTAGAAGTTACCACTTTGGTAGGATAAAATATTCAATAAAAATAGTTTACAGTTTTATATGAATACTTGGCTTCTAACACCCTTAGAAAAACATTATGATGAATTATGCCTTGTTTTTCAAACAAACTAGTTTACATGAAAATGCAAAGGATTATGAATGGGGATTTTAAAATCTTTTATTGTAATATGCACATCTTTAAAGGTAGAATCAGTTTCAGCAATGGATCTTTCTAAGAGATTAGAACCAACATTTTATTAAATAATATTGGGAAAGGTATTTTGTTGATTGGCATACATGCATAGTTATAGAAGTACAACTGGGGAAATAAAAATACTGTTTATATGTAGTGTCCTCACAGTGTCTCAATCTGCCTCCCTGCATTACTCAAGCAGGTGGTTCGCTTGAGCCTATTTTCAGTCCATTCAGACAAATTGCAGAGCAAAAGGCTACTTAATTTCTGATGAGTAAGCAAAGCTCTAGCTGCAAGGCTGTGGATTTCAGTATCTCACTCCTTGTGGGAGTGGGATTACAATTTTGTTGACAAAGGCACAAATTATGAACAATTTTAGTAAATCAGATGGTGCTAATTCTTATCTCAGAAAAATATAAAGCAAGAGTAACTTCATTGCAGGCATTGGAGTTGCCTCAGAGTAACCACATAATACCTTTTTTTTTCTCACATTGATGCAAAATTCTATGCCTAGTTCACTTACTCTCATAGCTCTGTAAGCCAGGGAACTCAAGAGTTCTGATGGTGTAAACACAAGCCCTTGAAACCCACATTTTTTGAAGTTAATGCATATACAGTTTGTCTGTGCTGCTTTAACTTTGACTGCTGGAGCCGGCAGTAGAAAACAGGTCAATAGAGCAATGTGGTACAAAGTGGAGAGGATGAATTATGAAAGGATGCTCATTTTTTGTTGTGGTCTGTATGAATTACAGTGTTTATTTGAATGTGCTTCAGCAGCTTTCACTGTGCTGCATGCGGCTCCAGGGAATGGTGGGAGAATGGGGGAGATGGGACAGAAGGGCAGCTGTAAAGGGAAGGTGTTGTGTTGGTGGGATTTCAGGTCTCCAAGGGAGGGAGGGGAAGGATCTCTCTCAGGGAAGGTGGGTGCTGTGTGTGGGCTCAGGGAGAAGCGAGGACTCCTCAGAGCAGCATTGCAGTGGAGAGTGAAAGACATAACATTTAGCAAGTGCAGGGTGATTTGTGGGGGCAGGTCCTGGCTGTGAATATGGGACAAATACAGTTGCTGTTTGACATTTCACTACACTTTAATATTTTGCTTTACAAAGAGAAGTGCTTGTATTTTCTCCTGTAGAAACAAGCTGTTAGTGCCTTTTTTTCCTTAAAAGCTCTGGATTGTCTCTGACAAATGGTTAACCCACTAAAGCATCACTACCAAGGCAGAGGCTAGGTTGAGTAGCTGACATCTTGCAAACCCCAATTTTGTAACTCCTTGCAGCCTGGGGTTTGAATGTAGCTCATTCCCTTGCAGGATGGCTAATAAAACAAAAATAATAATTCTCAGCATCCCTTCCTTGCACACAGAGTTTGGTCCTTTCATTGTTAGTAGCAATGTAAAGATGTTCACCCAGAGCTCGGGATGAACCTCAGCCCTTTCACAGCTCTGAGGACAGCTCTGGGAAGCAGAGCTCAAGGTCCTCCTGATCATTGCCTAATACTAATACTCTAGGTCTGCTTCTCCTCCCCACATTTTCCATTTTCAGCAGCAAGAGAGAGGACAAATGGGTTGTTTCTTCTGTACTGTTCTTGAAGCAGAACATGGAAAGAAAGGCAACCTGGCCTTCCCCATCCACAGAATTATCCTGACAGCAGGGGTGTGGGATTGGAAAGACACATTTGTCAGAGAAAATTCCCAGCTTTTCCCTCCAGCCATTCTGCTCCATCCAGATATACGAGGAACTGAGGCAGCAGAAGTCAGGAGTTTGTTTTGGTGAAAGCTCATGCAAAAATCACATTTTGGGAGACCTGTTTTTGTAAAGTGCTTTCTTAACATTTCCATTTGGCCATACCTGCAAAATACCTGACAATGCCCAGTCACATAGGAGCTGTGACCAGCATCAAGTATGAATGTTGCCCTGATCTGTTATTTATTGCCTTAGCTTGCACTTTCTTTGAAGCAAGGCTGTATGTTTGGGCTGTGTGTGCACTGCCTGGCACAGTGGGACTCTGCCTCAGGGCAGGTGTTTTCTGATCTCCATAGAAGATTTATCAGCATACAAGGAACATCAGTACAACTGTGTCATACCTAGTAAATGTGTTAAATGATGGAAAAGTGTTCCTGGCTATGGCTTAAACTTGGTCTAATTCATTGTTTTTCAGTGCGCCTTCCAATGTCAGCACAATCATCCACATCTTGTACCTTCCTGAAGATGCTAAAGGGGAGAACATCCATTTCCAGTGGAAACAGGATTATGTTCATGCTGGTGATGTGTATGAAGCCTGTTGGGCATTGGACAACATCCTGATCATAAATGCTGCTCACAGAAAAGTTGTCTTAGAAGATAATCTTGACCCTGTGGATACTGGCAACTGGCTTTTCTTTCCTGGGGCCACAGTTAAGGTTAGTCTGATTTTCTATGGCTTAATGTTATTATTACTCTTGTATGTAGGAGGAGACAGTAACACCTAACCAAACACTGAACACACAAGGGTGTTTAGGCCACTCCATCTGTTTCTAGAATTGGGCTCTTCTTCACTTTGTTTTTACCTGTTCTCTGTCCCATTGAGGCTTTCTAGAACAACACATCTTCTGTGCCATGACCAAAACCAAATGGCAGTTTATACTGTCATGTCAAAGATCATGTAACAGAAAATGGGAAACAGCTTCCTTTTAGCAAAATAATGCAATATTTTTGAAACAAATTCAAGTCTCTCTGTTGGGTATTTTGAAATCTACCTGTTTGTTTATCTTGGTGTTGTTCAGCTACCGCTGCTTGCTTCACTGCAAACCATCACAGAAAACTGTGTTTTCCTGCTTTTTCTGACTCTGAATATCACATCTCTGTTGCAGTATGCATTCAGGTAGCATGCATTCATGCTCCTTAAAAGTTTCTTTTTCATTAAGATCCTAGTTTGATATATGAGATGCAGCAATATCATACAACCTTGGGAAAAACTCTAAGGAGCCCTACAAGATCTCTGTGCACAAAGTTCCTTCAAATGCAGAGTTGTTCAACATCTGGAAATCAGTTAGATTCTTGCTTTCTATGTTTCCAAGCAGACAGAATTTGAACAGCAGATGACTTTCTGTTTCCATCCTATTTTTCATTCACAAAAAAGGCAGTTTTGATGTCAGGGTTCATTTATGATGCTGGTAATGGTTTTGGCAATTGCACAGGAAACAGATGTTAAATACTGAGGGCAGTAAGAGGCTGGTTATGGCCTCATCCTTTTCCCACAGAACCTGATATGAATGGCATCAGATTAATCTTTTTAGAAATAAATACTCCCACTAATCTACTCATAGTACCTGCATATTGACTTTTCAAAATTTTAGTAAGACCATTTAAATGACAATGAGAGTTTTTATACAAGATTTTAGAATCAAATAATGTCCTACATATTTAATTAAGTAATTTTCTTTGACCAGTTCATATTTGTTGCATTGTCAGTCTTACCTCTGGATTTTAAAATCCAGTCCACATATGTGAAGGTGTGAAAGCAAAGCAAGGATTAATGTGCAGTAGGGGCACTTACTTCTTCTCAGCTGGCCAAGTCTAAACACTGCTTGCTCCCTCTGAAACATGCAGAAACGGCATCTAAACTTTAGCAAGTAAAACACTTTTTTTTCTTTTTTTTTTCTTTCTTTATTTTTTGAACTCAGCCAGTTTGTATCAATATACAACTATGGTTACATGTTAAAATCAGAGACCTAAAGACAGAGATCACTTAGTGCTTCTAGGCAGAAATCCCATTCAAGCGCAAACCATATACGAGACATGAGTCAGGATTCACCAGCCTGCCATTCCTCCAAGATCATCTTCTGTTTTAGGGACAAGCGAAATGTGCATATCTCTGTTCCCAGCTGACTTTTGGCTATGTGTAGCCATTTTCACCAGGTTGAGGCAACGTGTAAGTCTGTGGTGTAGCCACATTGGATTAAGGCTATGTGTGATGCAGCGCTTTTATTCTTCATGGGAACATGTAGTTATTTCAAACTAAAGGGTTTTAGTGTATCTAGATTGTCACCCAGAATACTCCCTTACTCAAATTTCATTTTTAAGGTTTTTGCTCCAGTTTTCCTCAAATTTTCAGGAACAATCTTGCCAAATATGATTTGAACAGATTTTGCAAAGTGAATTTCATGTTATGTCAAAAGTAAAACTATAAATTGGGTCAGGATTTACATCAGATTCAACATAGACCCTGTCGTAGCATTATAACACCAGGAACCATTTTTTGACAAAGTTTTTGTGCTTTTCAGGATTAGAACATTTATATAAACTTTACAAAAACTTCTAATATTTCCTTTAAAACATTTAGCATAACTCTAATCTCAGTTCATCACAAGCACACTATTTTGCATAAATACAAAGGTGAGAATCTTTGTACATTGTGCTAATGACATTACATCACATTTTAAACGTAACCACACCGGTCACCTCTGTTTCAAGCAGCATTTCCCACCAGCCAGGTAACTTGACCCGTATAATGGCAGAATGACGGCAGCAACAGGTGGCAGATCCTCACAGGATTCCCCATATTGTTAATGCTATCAGGCTGCAAGAGTTCATAGAAACTGGGGGAAGCTTTTAGGAGATTTCTCTATCCTAGCCAAAGGCATTGGTCTGCCGAATAACGTTGGAGAAACCCTGACAGTGTTACAGGGATAGCTTTCATCAAAGCTATTTCTAGTTCTCTTTTTCCTACAAGTCCTTTTGCTTCCCAGACATCTAAGAGTTGTTAAATAGTCCTTGTGTTTGTTCAGAAGGTCCATATAGGAATTTTAAATATTTACTTACATTTTTACTAAGGGATGAGCAGACTTCATTGCTATACTCTGCTACCTTTTATAACTCTCACCTATGTGCTTTCTAAAGAAGTTCCCATACAGTCTATCACTATGCCATGAGACCTTTTCTCTGCCATCCAAGCCTGTTTATGCCATACAAGTTTCAATTCATAGCCTCCTGTCCTTTGTCACTTAGTATTTTAGATAAACTGGCCCTAAAAATCTTTCTTGAAGTTTGCGTTAACTTCCTCACTGGCTTCCTTCAGTAGTTTCCCTGACAACGCCAATGAAGAGTCACATTTCTGGATGTTATTTGTTGTCTAACTCAGTTTTGACTAGTATATACAAAACTGTGGGTCAAGTCTTTTCCTAAATTGTGCCATAAAGATAAGTAATTTCATTGGACCGAGGGAATGAAATATTAAGAAAAACAAAAAGAAACAAGAAAATTGATCCTTCTAAATTTCTTCCGTTTACTGGGATTATTTTCTGTATTCATCCTTTCTTGCTTACCACCTTTCACCACCCAGAATGATTGATATTGCATATTTGTCAGGTGGAAGGGCAGTGCCAGTCTGAGATAGTTCATCCAGCTGGCAGTCAGAACTGAAAGATGAGGGAGAAAATACATACTTATTTCTGGTACAAAAAGGAGTAGAAACAGTTTTTGTCTGAGTGTTTACTTTTTCTATAAGTGTTTATTTCTGGACTGCCCCAGCAGGCGTTGCTCAGATGGTGGAACCTTGGATTCTCTGTGGCACATCCAGGGTAGTGAATGAAGCAAACAAGGGTACAGACATGGGCCTGTGATCTTGCACACCTTAGTTGTTACAACACCCCCTTGCTTGGCTTTGGCTTATGCAGTCTCCCAGGCCCTCTTCAAGGGATGTACCCTCATAGATGGGCCAGGGAGGACCATCCATGTCCAATAGGCAGCAGAGATGACACCACTCTTCTGGGAGGACAGAGTTTGCCCAGGTGGATGCAAACTCTGCTGTGTCATTTGCTGTTAAGACCAGAGAATGGTCCCTGGCCTAATCTGATTACCATTTTGATCCTAGTGTGTTACAACTGCTCACCCCACACATCCATTCAGCCATCCCAAACCTTTCAAGGGAACTCGCATTAAATACCATTTTGTTGCCTTAGTGCGTTACTCTGTTAGTAAAGATAGGCATTAAAATATGGCTTGTTGGTAATTTAGAATAAATGTTGCTGTTGCTCACATAGTTAGATGTGGTTCAGCAAGTTCTTTCCCAATAGTTGCTCAGGAGGCAGCTTTTAGAATTCCTTGTTATACCTGGTACATGCTCCTGTTGGATTCTTATCAAGTTGCAAAGAAAGGTGTTTTTTTTTTTCTGTAGAAGTTTTATTTTGGTAGTACTTGAGGTCTACTAAAATAAATAGCAAAAATTACAAATCCGGTAGTTGTTCTGGTAAAACTTAACAGATTAATAGCTGCTTAGATTAATGAGGTAAAAAGACAGCTGAAACAAAGAAAAGTACTACCATGAAGACTGGTGTCTGTGTTCTGGATCAGGTTCTGCGATGGATTCAGTCACTGGAGTGGACAGTGTAAGCATTAATGGTAATTATGCATCAAATGTGTTAACTCCAGTTTGGTGGATTTGGACAGCGTGTTCTCAATAAGCACTTGTGGGAACTTGCTTGTGCCCAGCTTGGGAAGCAATTTCTCCTCCTCTCCCAGTCTGCTTGAGCTTGGACCAGGAATTTCATTACGTTTCTTGCTGCGCTCGGGAGTGGTTGCTACTCATTTGAAAGCACATGGCTCGTTGCAGACGCAGCTGGAACTGGCTACTGAGATAGGAAGCAAGCTGAGAGATAAACCACTGAATTTGTGTGTTTCGGTTCCAAAGAGGACAGCAAAAGACAAGAAAGACGCTGTTAGCAAGGCCAAGCAACCCTTAGGAGATTAATTGGATCCACTGAAACATATTTATCTGTGTTGGACTGTGTGGAAGGGTGTTGAACAGGATAAATTTCTGACTGCATTTCAGTGTTTCCAGTGACAGCTCTGAGCTTGAGCGCAGCCTTGCAACTGAGCATGGTTAAGGTGTTGCACTGGTGGTTGCCATTGCTGAAATGCATGAAGCAGGGCTATGTTCTGAGAGCTGCTAAAGGTCTGTGAACCTCAAGACTTTATAGCTGATTGGGGTAAAAGATGAAATCTTTTTCCTTCAGTAATGCTTCTTGGATCTCTACTCCTATAAAACAGAAAAGTGATCTCGTCTTTCAGTGGACACTTTGTCTATTTGACCAGAAATTGTTGTGTTTTGAGGTACAATATTTGACAAGTTTTTTAGTTTTCTCTGATTGCCCTGGTCCAAGATAGATATGCAAGCTCAAAACCTGAGGCTGAGAAGGGAGACAACCTCAGCAGTCTTACAGTTCGTGCCTCTGCAGTGCTTTGATTACATAAAAATAGCATTGAGACCACATGACCTGTCTCTGGAATTTTTCCACATCTGGGAAAAAAAAGTATAGATCATTATAGACACTAGAGTGGTGATGTATTTGGTCATGATGTGTTAACCCAGTGACACTTCTCACCTTTGAGAGGAGTTCAGTTACAGAACTGCTGTCTCACAGTAGTTGTAGCTGCTCTTCACTTGGTGGCTGAAGGTTGCAGTCCAGCTGATCATCATACTTTGTTTGGTCTGCAGGACTTGGGGACTACAGCTGAGGTTGTCTGTGCTGCTGAGCTGTGAGCATGCAACCTGGCATAGCATGGGACGAGGCAAAGGGGGAAGGTTTGTGCTAGCCTCACTGAGCAAGAACCTGTCTTTGGGACCAGTGAATGGTACCCAATGCATGTTATTCACTACTGTGGGTACGACCAATAAATTCTGAAAATGTGCTAATCCCAATATCCTGATACAGTAAGCCCCTTAACTTAGCAGGTCATCACCATTCAGCTCGTATTTTCCCAGAACTGCATGCCAACTTAGCATGTGTCTGTGAAACTCCATGACCTTTCACCACACCCTGAGCAGAGCAGGGCTATGCACATCCTAGATCTGTGAATCCTTCCTGAACCTGTGTTGTTGTGTGTCACTGAGCAGAGAAGACATGCACATAGGCCTAGGAATTTGGCAAAAAGAAAGCCTGATTAAGCTATTCCACCCCCCAAATTCCAGAGCAGGTCCAAATCTCTGAATACTCTGTTAATTAATAGAAATGGCATTGTATAGTCTTCTTTTAAAACAAACACCCTGATATTCCATATTGCGGTGGGTTGAACCTGGCTGGACACCAGGTGCCCACCAAGGCCACGCTATCACTCCCCTCCTCAGCTGCACAGGGGAGACAAAATATAACAAAAAGCTCTTGCATCGAGATGAGGACAGGGAGAGATCACTCACCAATTACCGACACAGGCAAAACAGACTCCACTTGGGAAAATTAGCTTAACTTATTACCAATCAAATCAGAGTAGGGTAATGAGAAATAAACAAAATCTTAAAAAAAAACACCTTTCCCCCACCCCTCCCTTCTTCTCGGGCTCAGCTTCACTCCCAGTTTTCTCTGCCTCCTCCCTGCCAGCAGCACAGGGGGACGGGGAATGGGGGTTGCGGTCAGTTCATCACAGGTCATTTCTGCCGCTCCTTCCTCCTCAGGGGGAGGACTCCTCACACTCTTCCCCTGCTCCAGCATGGGATCCCTTCCATGGGAGACAGTCTTCCATGAACTTCTCCACCATGAGTCCTTCCCATGGTCTGCAGTTCTTCACAAACAGCTCCAGCATGAGTCCCTTCCATGGGTTGCAATCCTTCAGAAGCAGACTGCTCCAGCATGGGTCCCCATGGGGTCACAAGTCCTGCCAGAAAACCTACTCCAGCATGGGCTCTGCTTTCCACGGGGCCATGGGTCCTGCCAAGAGCCTTCTCGACGATGGGCTTCCTACAAGGTCACAGCCTCCTTCGGGCATCCACCTGCTCCAGTGTGGGGTCCTCCACAGGCTGCAGGTGGATATCTGCTCCACCATGGGCTGCAGGGGGACAGCCTGCCTCACCATGGTCTTCACCACAGGCTGCAGGGGAATCTCTGCTCCAGTGCCTGGAGCACCTCCTCCCCCTCCTTCTTCCCTGACCTTGGTGTCTACAGGGTTGCTTCTCTTACATATTCTCACTTCTCTCTCCAGCTGCAGTTGCGCAGGTTTTTTTCCCCCTTCTTAAACATGTTATCATAGAGGCGCTACCACCATCACTGATGGGCTTGGCCTTGGCCAGTGGCAGGTCCATCTTGGAGCTGGCTGGCATTGGCTCTATCAGACATGTGGGAAACTTCTAGCAGCTTCTCACAGAAGCCACCCCTGTAGCCTCCCCAGCTACCAAAACCTTGCCATTCAAACTGAATATACATATATATCTTTGTCAGGTTTAATTGTTTGTGCTGAAATGAATAAGATTTTTTTCCTTTTTTTTTTTTTTTGTTTTTTTAATTCTTGTTTAAAAAAGAGTTGAGGTACCCGTTGTCTGAATCAGATCAAATATATTTTCTTACAGGAGGAAAGGTGAAAACGGCAGACTGAAATTGCTATGACCTTTTAGTGAACAAAATTGCACAGATATAGTTGCTTCTGACAAGACTCTTGATTTTTAAATAAGATAGAGCAAGGTATTATTTGGTCTGTGAGCCAAACCCAGCCTTCTAGCCAGCTGCTTTGCCTCGCAGGAACCCTTATCCACCACATCTTCCTGGGAAGAGGCGAGCAGGCTTCCTGCTGCACCTCATCTGAAAGCCATTCCTGCTTCTCTGTGGGTAGAAGGCAGAGTGTGATAGGGGAGGAGAGGTGAAGAAAGCAAAGCAGGGTGCACAAAACCTGTCGACCAGCTCCCCTTAGTGAGAGTGTGGGCGCTCTGAGCTGTGCCCATGAGGAGGCATCTGTATATCTATAGGGCTGGATCTAGCCCATGCATGGAATGGCTCTTGCTTTTTTTTTTTTTTTTTTTTAAATAATCACACTTTTAATTAAAATAATAATACTTAGATACAATGCCTAGGGGGTCATTGGAACTGATAGGTTGTTGACTGTGGTGGTGTGAGTTGTTCAGGCAGCTGAGAATCACTGTCGGGCAGCAATGCTGAACCTGCACCTTTCTCCATGCCAGTTCCCTGTGGCTTGGAAGTGTGGTGGGGGGTGGCAGGGAGCCAGTGTCAGCTCTGAGCCGGCATCTAGGCACCAGGGGTCTTTCCTGCCTCCTAAAAGGAAAGAATTTGGTCTTTGCAGGTCACTGCAAGATACACATTAATAAAACCAACATGAATTGAATTAGATGCCAAAGAGTAGAAATAACTTTGGTTGACTCTTTCTCACTCAGTTTTGCAGTGGTGTAAATACACATTATTACTTTGAGAAGAACAGATGAGGTTTAATCATGCTCACTGCAGAGTGCTAGAAACATCAACAGTTCTTAATAACATAGAGGAATAGTTTCGTTCATGCCAGTTAAATGACTCATTAAGGAAATTGGTCATTGCCAGAATGGCCGGTGTTGTACAAACATCGTGAAATGACCTAGAAAATTAAGAACCATACGAATCATATGAATCAATTATAAACAAGCAAAGTGTTTTGAGTACTAGCCTTTGAATAACAGTCTATAATCGGAAATGATGAGTGAAAACACACTTTATAAACTGTTCATTACTACATCACAGGACAAGTTTCAGCCCATTGTTTTGGAAAGGAAAGGTGCACTATAACCTTCCATGCACCTGGCCTGCTTGCACAGCCAAGGTTTTTGGTCTGAAACCTACATTAAATGATGTAAAAATGCAACATGGGAAAGATTAAAGCCCTGTTTATCTCATGGGAAAATATTCAAATCACACTGTGGTTTTTCCTTTGGTTTAAGAAAGGACTTCAGGCCAGAAGCATTAACAGCCAAATCCACAGAATTTAGAATTGAGAATCTTTCCTAAATTCTGTCATCATACCTTTGTGGCATACAGAGTATGATTTTATCAAGACTTAATCTATCCTTGTATGTGCTATCATGTCAAAATCTAAAAATTTCTAAAACCGGTGTGACTCATTCCCAGAAAGACACAATATCTAATTTATGGCTCCATTGACAATGCTGCTTTAATTAATTTTCTTCATCTTTTTTCTTGTTCCTCTGCTTCTGATATCTCATCTGTTTGCATTGCCTAGATTTTAATTAAAAAAACCTCTCCTCTCTAAGGAGCAATCTGAAGTGGCAAAAATAATCACTTAAAATATTACAGTCATTAAAAAATTGGCTGTGGTCAAAGCCATGCATTTTCAATTTGCCGACAAACGATATTTTCATTTCCTTTTAAAGTGCATTTTGTATTTGAATAGCATACGCCAGCCAGCCTGGCTATCAGAGATGCTCCTCCAGCTGGGTGGGCTGCGTGACAACTCCTTAATGGGGGAAATTGATGGCCCTCTGCTCGTGTAGAGGTGAAGGCATACTGGGCAGATTTCTTTCCATCTGCTGTCAGCCCTTTGCAAGCTGGCACTGCCCAAATGCCCAACACATTCATTCCAATGCAACAAATGTCGCCAAAAAATAAATTGTGAGGCTACAGCTGTCTGAAAGAATCATCGGGGCCATTAGGCCCAGGAGAAATAATATGAAGAGGTGCATCAGTGTTCGTCTCTGATAAAAACCTAATTAAATGATGGTAAAGATGACTGTGGATACTTTAAAAGCACAGAGGTGAGCAACATTTTCATGGGAGTGTGGGGACAAACCTCGGGAAGATGATATGCAGCACCTCAGCCAAAAATCTGTTACACTGAGGAATTTCGCACTAGTGTTTCCTGTTGATGCTTCTCCGAATGGCACAGTTGCATCATTTTGTTGCCCTCTGTTCTGCTCTCCAAGTAAAGAAATCCCATACTGTAAAGCCAAGAGGTATTTATTGATTCACAAGTTTGACTTGAACAACTGGGACAAAAGCTGGTTTGGGTGAACTTCAGTGCTTCTGTTTACATTCCCAATCTTTGTCTTTTGAGCTTCTAAATATCTTCAGGACTGTGTCCTTAGCTGCAACTGTGGCATAGGCTGATCTGATTGACACTTGTACTGCTTCACGTGACAGGGTTAATGGGAGACCTTCAGAGGTCCCTTCCAGCCAAGAGGTCACACTGAGGGTAGCAGATCCCTCCTTACATTGTGCTTTCATGCAAGTCTTTAAAAATATGGAGATTGCTCAGGCGTGCTACGTGATGTAGGATCCCAGATCTTACTTAAGCTATTTAGATGCTGCAGAGAGTTGGTCAGTTATTTGTTTTTGAAAACATAAATAAGTCCAGTTTGAAAGTACCTGCTTCACCACATCTGATTTCCCTGCTTTTGCTGATCAGTGGGTTTGAGAAGTCATAATTGAAACCTTCTGCATCTCAGATGATCTACCAAAAAAAGGTGAAAGCTGTAGGTAGAAGATGTAAAATGTAAGGAGTATAGAGTAGGATAAAGAGGGTGACAGACTCTTGATAAAAGTTTGATTTTGAAACCATGCACTACTCTCTCCCATAGTCTGTATCTTCAAACTATTAGCTAATGCCCTCATAATGTAGAACAGAAAACTCAGCTGAATTAAGAAGCTTGTTGGCTCTCATTGACAACTTGGCTAAGAACTGTACTTACAGACTAGAAATATTCATAGATAACAGCAATTTTAGCATGAAAATGTATTTTTTGTAGTAATGGTACCATTGTAGCATCAAAGAGCCCCGAGCAAAGAATGTACCACTGCTGCCTCTTCAGGCACAAACCAAAAAGATAGCCTGTGTCCCGGGAAATTGCCGTCCATTTATAAAAGAGGAGATAAGCTGGAGCTAGGGAGATGTGGGATTGAAAAGAAATATTGCAAGAGGGGAGAGTACTCATCCTGGTAAGCAGTGTATTCTTCAGTGTAATCAATGACAAGGCTTGTTGAGGAAAGCACTAAGGAAGCATCTGAAGGACATCATCTTGTGGGGAATTTGCCAAGTGTGATGGGCAGAACGGGCAAGGGCATGCAAGTTTGATTGTCTCACCAGCAGACGTAGTGACAAGCATCAGACGTTAAGGAAAAGTGAACCACGAGGTGGTGCATCTGGGAGATGGTGCAGGCAGGTGAGGATGAACTATGCAGGGCCTTGAAAGTAGGGAAAAAGCAGTAATACCATAACTATTCAGCAGACAAACTTTAGAAACACAGTAAATTCAGAGTGAAGATTAGATTGAAAACAAATCCAAGCATGCTGAGATATGGGAATGCATCCAGCCAATTTTCATTTTGCCCTATTCATGCAAAGCAATAGCTTAACAATTGCAGCTAGTGAATAATAGTATTGGTAGTGCCAGATTGAATTAAAATGTGGGTTTTTTTTTTCCCCTTGGGATGACCACAGTCCCTGAACAGAACTTGGCTTTTTTCCATTTGGCAACAGGCGGGGGTTGTTTATTTAGGAATACAACAGTTTATTTATGGCAGGCTGATAGTCCCACTCCAGTTGCAAACAATGGGAAATAGCTACTGTTGTGAAGTGGCTCCATTCAAGTGCCTGCAAGTGTCCTATGTTCTATTATGTCGGTGATTTGGGAGAAAACTTTGTTTAATGAAGGTTATCAGATTTGTTAAAGGATTTATTCTCTAAATTAATTTTTCCTCACAAATTAGTTAACTTTTCAGTGTTGTAATTTGTGCAAGGATATACTAAATGTTCCACATGCTTTTAATCCCCTTTAAACAAAATTAAACTCTGCTTTAGTTCTGGACCTACAGCTGATGCTTCCATGGTAACAAGGAGAGATATCCTACAAGTTGCTGTCATTTGGCCTTTATAGTTACAAAATTTGCATAGCAAGTAAATTTATTTTTATCTTAAAAATCATTTAAGTGTAAATAAAAATGAAATAGAGAACAGATTTAACTGGAATTTGTAAAAGAGAACTCTGCATCTACATAAAGAGATTTGCAGTATCTCCAGTTTAGGGAGAACTTAATCCAGTTAGTTTCAAAAAACAATACATGTTCATTCCACACTTTTTATCACTTTAGAATGACAAAAAAAAGGACCTGTAAAATTCAGTCCTTAAATATGGGAAGTATATAGACTACCACTGCAAATGTAAAGCCTTTAAGTTGAGAAAGAGGCAACACAGTATGTAAATTGTACTTTAGTTCTTCATTTCTAAAGGCTTGGATTCAAATGCTGGGTTGAACCCAAGAGAAAATGAGTCTGATGGTTTCAATTCAGTCTCTAATCTGTTCAAGCCCTGTTACAAAACCTCATAATAATCCAACACAGTCAGCAGCCTCCTGGATGTTGAACAAGACTGACAAGGTAGTTGGGGGTGATGCTGGTGAGGGGCCATCTCCTATGTAGCTTCTTTTGCTGCTGGAAAATTGGCTGAGTGCTCTTTGAGGTTATTCACCCCTCAGCAGCCCATCAGATGGAGAAAAAAAAAAACAAAGCAGTAAAAGTAGCAACAGATAGTGACTGCTTGGAAAATGAAAAGAAAAATATGGAAGCTAAGTGTGAACTGGGGGTGATGATTATACAGGCAAGGGAAATATGGCAGGTGGGAGAGGATGAGATTGTGAGCAGAGGAGCCCTGGTCCTTGCTGGGGCAGCACTGCTCATGCAAATAGGGCTTGTCCTCACCTGCTTCTCCCACAGACACGTGTTCAGGGTCCCAAACGGTGGCAAAAACGTATCAAAATGATGGCTTTCCTTCTCTGTTACTGTCTTTAAAGGTAATGAGTTTCTATTACTGGTTTCATAGGTGTGTGGAATAACAGAAGGCATTAAAGCCCAGCCTGAACATCTCTTCTGCATAGAGATTCAAAGTTAACATAAGCAGAGGGTGATTTGAGCCATACGTTGTGTGGTTCATTAACACATAAAATATGTATAAAACACACAATCATAGATACTGTGTAGCTGTGTATAAAAGCATAAAGATAGTTTTATAGAACTAATGAAATAAATTATGCTTTTGAGCTTTCATAAAGGGTTGATCATACATATACAGTATAAATAATTACTTATTCACCCCTTTGCCAAACTGCCCATTTATTTATGTTGACAACCTAAATGGAAACTCCATCAGATATACTTCAGTAAATATTCTGTTAGACAGCAGAAGGACATACAAATGTTAAATGATAATGGGGTTGTATCTGCTTTGTGTTTATTTTAGTAGGTGGCTTTCATCAGGCACAAGATTACTATTACACACCCCATTATCAAGTACATACTTACACATAACTTAGCACCTGAGAAATAAGTAAGGCTTATAAAGGATTTTCCAAAGCTTGTATGCAATTTTAATAACTAGCTCAGTAGGATCTATTTGGCTATTTGTTTTCTAAGAGATGAAGGGTTACATATAAATTTGAATTAAGTTTTAGCCTGAATATTTATTTTTAGTGTATTTACTTGACTGCCTGCAGATAATGGGAGTTTTGTGGCAGATTGATTGACAGATAGAGGATACTCCATTTCTGTTCAGCAAATGAAGAAAATTCTGAAAAGCAAGAAGCAAAATAAACAAATTATTCTTAAAATTTTTATTTTAGCAATACCTGTGAACATGAAGGATAAAATCAGTGAACAAAAGCCATTTCTTGGTCAATTATAAATAACTGCATAGTACAAACAGTGTTTTTCAAAGAGAAGTATAATATAAAACTGTTTCATTAATTTCTGCAAGTTATAAAACATTTTATGAGTAAATTATTCTGCCTTTTCAGTGGCAGCAGCTGCATCTATGGTGCACTGTGTATACAGTGCATTAACAGAACAAGGAGACTTGTGACAAAATCTATTTAATTTCTGTGATAAATTATCAACACTTCAGAATCTTTCTATTGCTTTGACCTTTCTTTGGAAGAAAACCAGTTTAACAGCAATTTGTTTATTTTAGAAGTTGAAACAGTCTTCACATTTTTACAGTGTATTTATTTCTTCAAGTGATATTTAGTCAGTGTTAATAAACATAGAGCTGTAGTCATTCAACTATAGACCAGAAAGTCTCTATACAAAAATCAGACTTCAGGTACTCAGATTATTTTCTAACTATGTGTAGGCACCTCTAGAAACATAGTCACAAATTACATTCCTAAATATAAATTAATCGCTAAGTTATTGGCAACCATACTTTAAAATCATCAACAAAGCATTTCACTTACGTTTTTTTTTCATTGATACGTGAAGGAAGAGTTATAGAATCTGACAAAATGTGTTATTTTGTACTTTGCTCATAAAATCCCATAGACAAAGATGTACTGGGCAGTTTTCATTTCTTGCCGCATCTTTCTCTTTGTTAAAAATGTAATTATTCACTTATATGGCACTACGGTGACCTTTTTAAACACAGAAGAGGTGGTTGTCATACTTTCCCTCGGCATGTTATGAAGGGGTTCAGAGATATTCAGGGATACTGAATAGACAATACTGAAAAGGTCAATGCAATCTGGCATTATTGTACCTCTTTTTCAGATGTCGAACTGTAGTAAGAATGCAGAATTATTCTAATTAATAATTTCTTATTTCACCTTTCACTTTTAATGTGACCAAGATTTTGCCCCCAAAAAAGTGTTTGAGCTAATTATTACTTTTATCAGTACTTGTTATAATATGAACAATGCAATAAAATGCCAAGTTCTCAGTTTCATTAAGGCCAGGTAGATCATCTTTAGAAGCTTACAGTATCTGCTTCAGTCACACAGATTTTGCAGACTTTTACCATTTTATCAGACACACAAGAGGTCAAAAATAGGACGGGAGAAAGAAGAAAATCTGTACTGTAATCATCATGTGCTTCTCATAGGCAGCTTCTTCCAGGTTGATATGCCTGGAGAGTCATGGTAGTCGACGCACTTTGGGGCAGACACATGGCTTCATTTGATGATGCTGAGGTGGTATATACAGAAATGCAATAAGAAAAGCAGGTGCATTGGGAGTGAGGGCAGCCTCAGGATCCCAGACACTGCTGTATCACAAGAGCTAGTTGCCTACAGAGCTATTTGTTATGCTATTTGAATTAATTATAGCAAATAACCTTTTCACTCATACACTTTAGACCCAAAGTTTACTGTATGGCAATGCATAACAATTTTAAACACAAACTCTCTGCTGGCAAAAATTCAGGCATGGAGATCTGGCGTGTTTCACAGCATGAAACTCTATGCCGACAAAATATCTATAGCGGTATTTGATATACAACTAAATTTATTTGTACACACAGTTGTGTTTGTGCCAGACATAATGGCAATACTTTAAAATAGCAATAAACACCCAAAGATATAGTACATATCTTTTCCATGCAAACACAGTTTTGCAATGGTCTGAAGTGCATTTGTAGGGAAGCAGGTGCGAGATCAGGACACAATCATAGTTGGGGGTGGACCAAGAAAGATAACAGATGACCATCCGTTTTTAATTTTTATTTTGTTTCAGGCATCAGTTAGTCATTAGATAATGTACAGCTTGCTCTGAGCTCTGATGGTGTGTGAGCAGGACAACTGTCCTTGCAAGCCCGATGTAACATCACCTCCTTTTGCCCACAGCATAGCTGCCAGTCAGATGGAAACTCCATCTACTTCCATGGGACAGAAGGCAGCGAGTTCAATTTCGCCACAACCCGGGATGTAGACCTCTCCACGGAGGATGCCCAGGAGCAGTGGGCAGAAGAGTTTGAGAGCCAGCCTAAAGGGTGAGTGCCCCTCACCTGTGCAGGGCCCATAGCAGGTGTGCAGCATCACTCCAGGGATCAGGAAAATGGATATCAGAGAATTGCATTTTATCTGTGCTTTGTAGTCAGGGAAGATTCTGACTAGGATAAAGAGCAATACAGTAAATAACAGGTGATTGTAGGTTTTAGGAAGGAACAAGTCTGGAAAGCCCAGGAGGAGCAGTCTGTCTCCAGACCATTCCGCCACCAAAGCTTTAAATGAAAAAAGTTGTGCTTGTAAATTATATAGTCATTCTGAAGAAATGCAATGTTGATCTGTTTTTTCATTCTGTCACACATGCGTATTTTTAACAAACTCATATCCATATGAAATCAAATTCCTTGAGAAATTCATTCCCCTCTAGATCCCTGCTGAGCCATGCTTTGCCATGAGAGAGCTCCTGCTTGTGCAGAAGCCTGCAGGTGCTGGTGGAAGAGGTGGAACAGCTGAAGAAAGGAGGACAGCTGAAGCAGCAGCTTGCTCTCACCTTCCAGCACCAAGAGCATGGCCATGCCTGATGTGCCAGAGCTGAGGATCTGGCTGACAATTTATATTTTCACTTTAAATGTGTATAAGGATTCAAAGAGTACCTCTAAAACCAGATCCAGCAGGGACTGCTGCAAGGGTGAAGAAAGTAAAGAAACTATCTAGGACAGCAAAATTACTGCTCTTACTAAAACATGAGTGAGCTTAAAAAAAAAAAAAAAGTGTCCTGGTAAAGAGGTATCATTTTATATACCTCAGTGTATAAATTCTGACAAAAAGAAAATATCCAGCAATGTGGTCCTGATTCCGGTTTTGTTTTGTTTTTTGGTTTTTTTTAAAAAAAAGGAATTTCATTAGTTGCTGTAACCCCAGGGCAATGAGAAACATACACTGTTAATTTATGGGTCTCTACTGAATGTAGATTTTAACCTACAAAGTGCTTCAGATCATTAGCAGCTGATTCAAATGCTGCCTATGCTGTGCTGAAGATAAAGAGCACCTTTTAAGAAATATATGCTAATATGTCCTGCGGACACGTGGTTTATCTGGGGCTTACAGAAAAAATATTCACTGTGAACTCTGTCCCAGTTTTAATAATCAACCCATGGCATAACGGGTGCTGTTTCAGACAAAGGAAAGAAAATGAGTCCGTGTGTGTTTTGTGTTAGGTGACTATGTGGGATACACTTGAGATGTTCTCTTAGTCTCTTTTCCATCTTGAAAAAAGGATGGGAGTTTTACCTGGGGATATCTGCCCTGTCTGTAGATCCTGTCTCTGCTGGACAGGTGTTTAGTTGAGCTAAGTCAGGACGGACCCCTCATCATCAGCGGTTCTAACCAGGACACCTCCTTCTTAGGTAATGAGTAAACTTTTAAAAAATAATTACAGTAGTAAATGCAGCAGCAAGTAGAAATATGGAAATAAAATGCTTATACCACACCCTGGTTAGCAAATGCATAATTTCTTCCGAGCTAGGAATGTTACATTTTCACTGTCACACAGTGTCTAACTCCAATCCACAGGTACTACCGCTCACTCCCAGCTGGGAGCAAGGCAGGGTGCAGCCAGCAGATCTGTTTTGCACTCTCATCCTGCGTGCAGTCCCAGGAACCAGGTCTTGATCTGCCCTCCTGCATGTCAAATCCTGATGGTGTGGCAGGGGGTAACTTTGTTTTCTGAGGCACTAAGCGGCCAGCCCAGGTCCTCAACTTTTTCCCCTTTTTTTTTTTTTCTTTTCAAATTTTATTCTGTGTTAGAAACTTCATTTTTCAAATTTTATTCTGTGTTAGAAACTTCCTTCTTTGTATTGTTGCTATAAGAATGGAGGTTTAAACTGCATGCAGCCATGAACATACACTGAACTCAGGTGATGGCATGGACTAAATCTCCATCGTATAAAGTTGTCACCACCACTGTCCCTCTTTGCAACATTTCTGTGGGGCTTTGCTTTGGGAATTGTACACAGCTGCAAATAGATAAGCTTCCTTAATTCCTTCTTAAAGAAATGTTTGTGAATGGTGTTTGAACTATATTTGAAATGTTGTTTTACTGTATTCAGATAGTCGCAGAAACATTTTGTACCTGAGACAGAGCTTGCAGGAAGTTCTCAGGCTCCCCTTTGTAACGTCAGCAGGAGCCTGTCAGCTCTCAAAGCAAAGGCAAAGGCATCCCTCGTAAGGGAGAGCAGAGGGAAGCTTACATGTAGGGGCCACCACCATCTTCCTCTGAGCCAAATGCTTCGGAGGCGAGACATCCGAAAGAGCTCAACAGTGAGGGCAGAGGAGCTTATTGTTGCTTTTAACAAGCACTTGATTGGTATTTTTTGAATGTCCCACCTAGAGCAGTAGGCTACATGGATAGGGGTTGTTGTTAGTACGACGCATCTTCCCACTGTCATTCTGTTTCTCTTTAATTGCATAAATTAGGGCCCGATCCTAAAAGCGGACAGATCCTCACATCAGGCTGCCTCCAGCCCCTCTAGCAGAGAGGATAAATAAATCCAAATGTAAAGTTTAATCAGGAATGCCTACCCTCTTGGTCATGCCATCACCCAAGTTCCTTCTCCATTTATCCTTACAGACAGGGTCTTGACGTATTTTTATTAAAATGCAAGTTTTTCAATGTTCTAGAACTTTCTGGTTTTCATTTCTAATGCTGCCTAAAAGGAGAGGATCCCTGGAAACATCCATGATCTGCATCATTCATGACCCTGAGCTGCTCTGTGGGTCACTACAGAGAGTGTTTTAATTGAGCTAAATAGAGCATACAAAAGATCAATGGAGCATTGTGAGATTTTGTCGTGTAAGTTAAAGTAGGCACAACTGTTTAATTTGGTACTTGCCTTCAGCCCAAGAGACCCATTTTCAAAATTGTATTTTGATTATATTGCACATTACCTTTAAAAAGTCTGCACGACTAAAATACTTCCCGCAGAATTAGGGTTAGGTTAAACTGTGCTTCCATTAACATATTTGTATCAAAAAGGCTTTTCAGTGATGCTACGCTAATTCCTATGTAAATGACTGACAGTTTTAAAGCAGGATTTCCAGACAGGCATGTTGCTGGTCTGTCAGAGCTTAGGTCAGTAGGGAAACTGGCAGCTTTTAAGAAGATCCTAGAAATACATTTTGAAATAGTTGGGATGGTTAAACTGATAAATAGACTGTTAAGTTCTTGAAATGTCGGGTTTTGAAATTGTCGTATGCCATATCGCTGCTAGAGATTATTTCTGCTGGAAGTGGACAGGAAAAGGCTCTGTCTTCCCACAGAGGTTTCTGACCTTCAATGTTTTCTCATTCATCCTGAATCGTGCCGGCTAGTTAAACAGGATTTATCAGCCTTGTATTTTTAAAATACTTTATTATGAATTAATTAAGACTTCAACATGAATAATAATGTATCAGACCAAAATAATGTACGAGTTTTCAACAGTTTCTAATCTTTCAAAATATTTTAATCAAGTTTTGAAAAAACCAACGCTTTCATGATGAAAACATGTTTTCAAGAAAAATATTTAATTGAAAATACTGCAACAGCTCTTTTAATTATCACTGAATAAAAATAAGAGAAAATGTTGCACAGAAAAACTGAGAAAGATTGTATCATCACATATTAAAAACACAGCAGTCTTTTTTCGTACTCTGTTCATGTGTTAGTTAAAAATCGTTACCCTAAATGCTCAAAAAGATGAAAAGAGCATTTTCAGCTATTACGTACATATTTAATGACACTATAGCAGATATGGTGGACATGTGGCTTTTCAAGTTGCATTGTTCTATAAGCTTTATACAAAATGAAACAGAATGCAATCATGTTTTAAACATTTTTATGCCAGCAAAATAATGAAGATTATAGAACAACACAACACTGAATATTTGGCAATGGCATTCATTAAAAGCCTCAATTTTTAGTAACTTGTGTTTTTCTGCCAATTTATTTAAAATATTTACATTTACTTTGCTTTATTTGAGTCAACTGAGTTTAAAAACTAGTATTGAATATGTAAGTAATGTTGTAGGAATCATATTTGAAACACTGCATTTTGTTGTCCTCTGTAAGAGTAGCAGCAGCTACTTTTGTATGTACACATGAACTCCTAGAACATGTTTTTTATGAGTTTATCTGTAACATGCCTCTGCACGTTCTCTGCCCGCTGTTGACCTCTCCAGGTGGGACATATTTGGAGCCGTCATTGGTACTGAATGTGGGACACTGGAATCTGGCTCAGCTATGGTATTTCTCAAAGATGGAGAAAGAAAAATATGCACTCCATACATGGACACTACGGGTTATGGGAACTTAAGATTTTATTTCAGTATGGGTGAGTATGTATTCCTAATGTAATACAATATGTGGAGCATGTGAGCTTTAAATTGCACAGTGTGCATAGTATTATTTTAAATACTCCTCAGAAGAGGATAGCTCTGATTTGTGACTGTGATACCCATGAGGATGTAAGACTGACCACTCTCAGTCAGACCAAAAGTCCACCCTTCTGGATGCCCACACAGGTATATGAACATGGTAGGCACATAGATAGGCCTCCCAAAAATATTCTCCCCAGTGGCACCGGATGAGAATCTTTCTGAACCAGACAAGGCATTCTGGGTTTAGTAGCCCTTGGTGGACGTTTCTTCCATGGATTTATCCAGCTTTTTT